>JBAIZZ010000203.1:254191-313359 GCA_037355905.1 Heliconius aoede | reverse complement strand
CACGAGGCGGTGGTCTGTCGGTAGTCGAGCACGTAATTGGCACCGCTTTCTACACATCTCCGCGCGAAGCGTGATCTTGTGCGGGTGTTTTTTTGCTCTGAAAGAATGGGTGTAATTACACCGGTAAATAGGTTATAGTAGCTCTTTTTAACTCTATTCGAATATGGGGGTCTTTTTCTTGTATTCTTTGTTTTTTTTTCCTTCATATTTCGTTTTTTTTTTTCGATTATGACAGAATGTTTGATAATTGTAATGTAGATTAATTTTGTATGTATTTTATAAACAATATAATATATAAGAATGACTCTTTTACTTATTTTAATGTCAATAAAAAAAATGGGGAGCGGAGTGTCTCCTATACCGCAGCAGCAGGGTTGCTGTATACGAGATACGTCATGGCGCTAAAAAAAAAAATTAAAAATATACATAAGTATGTTTATACAATAATACATAATTAACCCTATTCATTTTGTAGAAAAAAACAAAAAACGTGCAATCGTACGTCGTGACTATCGTGACAATATAACAGTCGACCAAATTAACTGTTACCACCGCCTCGCGTGCTCTCTAATCGCTATAAAAGCCTCAATTGCCCGCAAATGATGAGTGCAGGTTCAATCTACGAGTAGGATAGGTGGTGCACCTGCGTCGCCCGCGGGCACAGACACGCTTTGAACTAGAGTAGCGGTGAATAGATTTGAACTAATGTCGTGGTACAGTTTGTTTGTGTAATTGTTTATTTTGTTAACCGTCTTGAAGAATATACAAGTGATGAATTCGACTGTTTGTTCTTTTAGTTGTACGTTTTTCTTATGTCTTTAATTTAAAAGAAGACATATATATATATTTTAAATTAACCTTAACAATTTTTAAGGAACTATAAAAAAAATTGAAGTGTGAAGTAACTTATCTAATATGACAATATATAATTCTATAGCTTAAGAAAAAAAACACGAATTTTGACTATTTAAGATTATTCTGCTGAATTTTTCGAGGCAGGCAGGAGGAGAGGTGGAAATTATCGCTGAGCTTTAACCTCGGTGCCAGAGCGAAGAAATTTATATATTAATAAATAATAATTCTTCCCCTCGAGTTTGGATCTAACTCACAACCGTCGCGTCACAGTTACACTCGTGATCCATTGCGCCGCGACGGCCCCACTCTTTATCTATCTTTATCTCTTTATCTATAATCTAGATATATATTTAAAAAATCCTTTCGAATTTGCAATAATGCTGTCGATTGCAAAACCATAACTATCAGTAATTTTCTTCTCTTAATGATCTCGTACTTAATTGTATATTACAATGTAGCTCAAATTTATCGTAACCACGAAACTTCCTGTAGGCAATATATTTAGTAATATCGGAAGCACTAAAGTACGTAGTTTTTAATATTAATATTGAAATATATACTTTAATTTATGTGTTATAGTTTCCTCGATTACTTAACAAGCCTTTCACAAAGCAGACCATCGAATGTCGATACACTGTGTGTGTGATCAAGAATCACAGCGTTGCTCAACTGCGAAGTGGATAGTTTTGATATTTTCAGATAAATGTTGGTACAATAATAATACAATATACAATAGTGTAATAACCTCCGAAAACTCGCCGCATCTTATCTGAACCGTAAAATATCGATTTTAACGGTTCGGCCGCAGCTCTCATTATTATCACCGGCACCCACAACTTGTCCAAGAAAAACTAGCCAACAAATCTGAATGTCTGAAATGCTCGAATTATCAATACTTCTTCGCTTTATCCATGCTTGAGACAGTTTTCATTGCGCGTTTTTTTTTTGCGTATCTCTAAATAGAATATGATTACCATTAGTGGTTCATCGCATTGGAATTTCTTTGAACTTGGACCGAATTCAATGTAAGTAGTTTTTAATTATTCGTCGATATTATAATATTTATATAATTTGTATTTTTTAAAATATATATAACATTTTGAATGTTTGACCGTAGGGTAGGGCAATGTGACGGTTCACACTGCCGCCGGTCTAATGCTGGCATCACTGTCACGTCGCGAGCTGGACGCCGAGACGCCGGTGGTTTGGCCCGCATGGTGTTACTCAGGTACCTCACATATTTATACAATATATATATATATATATATTGTTAGCCTACTCGTGTACAATTGGGTAGATGTAGGTAAGAAAGACGTATATATATATATATATATATATATATATTATATCAAGGACGTTGAGTCCTGCCACTCAACTCGCAATGCCTCCAGAATTCGGTAGAGAGTGGGGAACGGAGTGTCGTAACACCGAGGTTCCCTCTGCTTAGCCTGCTGTGTGCGAGGATACAACGTGAAGCTGAGAAAAAATATCTACATATAGTAAAATTAAACTGTTTACTATGTATTGTTATTACAATTCTTTTCTATTTATAAGATTAAAAAACATGGCTTTACAGCTGATTTCTTTATCTAGTATACCTTAATAAGTAAGTAAACTTATTGTTTAATTGTATTAAGAGCCAACTGTATGTTGGGTTGAAATACCTCTATGTAAAATAAACAACAGAAATAGGGACACACATAAAAGTGATCTTAATGAACGTCGTTTCAGTCGTCAAATGCTCAGCATTCTCTTTTACAGTTTAGCATATAAATTTTCCAGTTTATTTGTTACCAACGTTGATCCCAGTGCGGCGGTAACAGGTGAGTCGCACGAAGCAAATGCTTGAATATCTAGTGCACTCGCGGACATTCAATCAAACGGTAGCTTAGAGAGGCGCAGGCGCAACCACAGAACATGGGGTGGAAATGATATGTTTACATTTTATATGTGAAGATTCTGTTGTCTAAACTAAATATCCGAATTCTGAGGCATTGCATGCCGAGTGACGGAACTCAACTCCCCGCTTGACTCCGTTATCGGAGCGATGAAATGAAATTTGAAATATTTAATTTCTCGAGTGGGAAATAAACCTACAACCTGTCGTGTTTACATTAATTGTCTTTTGAATGGAATAGGATGATTTCTCTTAAATTGGTAGATATGTTAACGTTTTCCGTGTAGATACTTAGTTAAGTACATATAAGTGGATGTACAGTAAATACTTTAAATTAATTCAAAAGAACAATAAATTAAAACCATTCAACCGTCGAGTCAATCGGCGTGAACAATTAAACTTTTATAGATTTTCTTAACATTTGTAATGTGGTGTTCTGTGGCGTTAGTTAACTAAGCCCGTTTATCTGGTCGCAGTGGGTGGCGTGAGTGGCAGGTGCGCATTTCCATACTTCCGTGCTGCACGACTGCCGGTGACGACGGTTTCTTTTTTTTTTTACTTTTTGACTATATAGTTAGCTGTAAGCTGAATTTTATACAGATTAAGGAACATTTTGGGTTTTATTAAGTTTTTGGAGTTTTAATGGTTTTGTCGAGAAGAATATGATAATTTTCTTGTAGTTAAATGTGAATAGGTTCATACCATTTAAATAAGTAATTTAAAGTAAATTGTGAATTTGTAATATAACATTGGGACAAAATGAGAGTAGAAACATATATTATTTCATTTAAACTTCGCACTTTTTTACTTTTAAATAAATTATTTTATTATATATTATAATCGAATTTAATATGATTCATTATCACGATCGTCATCATGTCAGCCTTTCCACGCCCCCTGTTGGACATGAGTAATTAAATATAGATTATACGTGTGAATTAATAAAATATTAAATATATTTTCTTTTATACTTACTTTATATAAAATATATCCATATCGTTTATAAAGCCTTGGCTTGTGTCAATTTTTTTTGACCCAGTTCGGAATCACATACACATAGAAGATAGACTATTTCCTACAATTTGTGAGGCGTATTTGATGTATTGGTGCGTGATGAAGCGAATGGTTTTCAACCAATTTACTGGAAGTGTTCAAACGCTATATTATCACAAATTGAAACAATTTTCCCCCTTTAACACATCTAAACGATTGAAATGTCGATTTGCTCTCTATTTTACAGCGATTTTGTTAAATTAACCTTTTAAAAGTGTTATTAAATGATAATGCCCATTCTAACAGCCTAGAAAAAAGTTTATATTGACGTAAGTTTTTCTCAGGGATATCGTAGCCGTATATTGCTCTAGATACGTATAATTGACAGTGAGTGTATTCAAAAGAACACCCATTAAATCATATAAATATTCGTTTTTGTTTTATATGCACCAATGTTTCTGTTTGAAATTTGAGAAATTGTTTAAATTATAATTACAAGATTAATAATAACTGAACTTTAATCCAGCTATACATTTTGCACGTCGGACAGCTCAAATAGTGCGATGTCAGTTATCATATTCTATTTTAATTCTAATCTAATCTTAAAGCTGGATTGTCTTGCATTAAGTTTATTTATAAACGTAGGAGCCGTATTAGCTTGACACTATGTGCCGCATAAGCAATGGTGGGCAGAGGGAACCAAGTGCGGAAACAATGAGAGAAGCTCCTGAGCTGCACCACGACGACTTTGCATTACCTAGACTGCAAGAGAACATTTCTTTTCCATTTCTGTTTCAAGGTGAATTTATAAAAAAATTGTGAACCTACATCCGTCGCGCTTACAGTCACCCATTGTGAATCTGCGCAGCGACGGCCTCTTGTATACATACTTTTATGCATATCGCTACATTTTATGCAATTAACAGGGAACGTTACCTTATAATGTGTCGTTAATGTTGTAATTATTACGGCGCCGCACGACGTTTATAATACCCTTACCAGTTTAATGACATAAAACTCAAGTAGGTACCGACGCTAAAAGGTTTTTATCTATAAAAAAATATTTTATAGTTTTATTTTCGTGTTCCGTATATATATTTTAAGGATTAATTATTCACGGCAACTAGGGAATGGAGTGTCTTAACACAAGATATTCAGTTTGCCTCTGCTACACTACTAATCACGCAACGTCTCAGAAATCAGACGGAAAATTGGGCATAGAGGGCATAGGTCTTAAGACTAGGCAATATCCACCGGTAATGTGTGAAACTATGATAATTATATTAAAAAAAACGAAAGCTACAATTTTAAGCACATTTTACAATAACATTTAAATAATAGTAGTCTAATGAACTTCGGGCTAGGACGGTGTCTCATTTAAATACGACCTTACACTGTCTTATTAATACAGCCTGACGGAAATAATGTACCAAATCATTTACATAATAAACGGTATTGTAAATAAGCTCAACTCGACCGACAGTCAAACCGACATTGTCTGTTTCATTCGTATAACGTTTTAAGTTGTTATTCAAGTTTACTGTTTAACCATTGAAGTTTAATTTTTAACGATTGTTTTATAGTCTTAACACTAGGTTCCCTCTGCGTACCCTCCTGTGTACGGGACACCGCGTGAAGCTGTTTTATAGTGTGTTTTATTTAACGTGCTATTTGCATATATACTTTTATAAAAATGTATTTTTAAAGAAAATTCATAATATTAGCATCATTAGTTTGTACCTAATTTGTATTTTGCATAGTTTAAGCTCCCATGTTTTTCCATATGTCAGAGAAAGCCTTCCAATTTCTACTTTCCACTGCATTTTAATCCATTTTTTGTCAATATAACGATGGTTTGAATCCAACAACAAAATTTATTGCTTCATCTAACTTCGTGACCTTTTTATCGACAATTTCACGTATTAATGAGTTAATAATAGAATTTGTTAGTATAGCAATAGTGAAACCAGTTTTATCACTTTGGATTATATAAAACCAGATAAACTTATAGATAAATTAATATCAATGTGTCTTTAATATATTATAATATATTGAAATCAGCGAGCGTGGGCTGCGCACGCGCCACTCCTCCCGCCATTACCATACTATATGTCATCTGTAACGTATAAAAACCATTTATAATACTTCCACTGGAAAAACCACAGTTCTTTGTTGTAATTTTGTCATGTATTGATTGTTATGCTAATCAAGATTTTCATACTAATTCGATTAAAGTTAAATATAAGTTAATGTAGTTCTATGTAATTTATTTATATGAGAAATAGGTAGATATTAATAAATTATATTTTATTTGTTTTCCTGAGATGTAGACGGGGATGTTGAAACCACTCCCATTGTAAATATAGTTTTATTACTTGTTAAAAATTTTATATTATTAATTATTTATTTAATTAAGCGTATATTTTGAACATTGCATCTTTATTTGGACTTCACGCTCAATCCCGCAACTTCGGAACCTAGTGTTAAGACACTGCGTTCCCATTAGGCGTGTTGTTGTTGGCGGAACTCAACGCTTCGCTTGTGCCACTGCCCCGCTTCAGATATACTACATAATATATCTATTTAATCGAAACGTTTTCTTTTCTTTCTTGGTTGATTGTTGTGAAATAAAACTTCAATTATATTTCTTTAATCGTACAATCCATTCAATACAAATAAGTTTATAAATTAATTAAAAAAGCTCCGTAAGCTTTAAACAAATAAACCCACTCACAGCACTCGTAATATATTAATATGATTATGACGTGTTAAAACGAGTTCACAATTCAATCATATTTGAAAGTGTAACTTGTCGGTTACATTTAAAGGTCATCTTTAAAACCTTTGACATATATCAACGTTGATAAACAGTTGTAAGTACTCGGCCGCCTAATTATGCAAATTCATTCTGTTGCTCTGATTTTCCACAACTTGTTCAGCCTTTTACAGTAATTGTGGTGCTGCTGAGATGTGAAGTGTTACGTGATTGCCATAGGTTCAAATCTCGCTACGCTTCAATAATGTAAGATAATTGAAGATCTACTTGGCGTTCAAGCGAGGCGCTGGGTTCCGTCACTCGAGATGAAGTTTATTGGATTTGGTGAAAGGAGAATCTTAAAACTAAATTTATTTCTTTGCTTTGAATACGATACAAAATGTGAGTAATGTGTAAACAAAAACTCCAATTGCTCTCTGAAATAATATATACTCGTTAAATCAAATATATAAATAATTTTATTAAAACCAAGAAATATTTTATATTTATGTAATATTTGGCTTACTTTACACAAGTGTCTCAAAGCTACGCTGATCTTAAACGACACTGACGTTGCAGTGTAATTTACCAAAAAAAAACCTTAACAGCTGTGTTACCGACCAAATGCCTTGCCGGAATACCAACATTTTACAAATAATGACCGCCTTCACGACAGACTCTCTGACAATAAAGGTATTAAAACGAAGTGCACAAATTAAATGGAAATATATGATATCAATGTTAATGCAGAACTTAATACAGTTTCTGGTGATGTGGGGACCAGATATTTAGTAATTATTTAATCTTTTAATGTTATTACACGCAAATATCTTTTTTTGTCGTAAGTGAATTGGAGTTCCTTTTTAAATTATAATTTTTCTTTTTTTTTCAGCTTCACACTATTCCGCATATAGCAGGGTAGGCAGAGAGAATCTAGTGTTTAAACATCCCGTTCCACACTTTGCGTCGAATTTTCGAATTTCCATGAATTTGTTGAGTGGCGAATCTCTACGCCGCGCTTTGCCAGAACGAAAAAATGAAAACGTTAATAAATAATAATTAATTTCCCCGAGTGGGATTCAAACCCACAATCGTCACTTTTACAGTCATATGCGTGTGCCACTGTGCCACGACGACTCCATTAAAATAATATTGTTAAGTAAAATTGATCTACTTGATTCCATTTATATGGTTTCTATTATTAGAACATTGGCTTAGTAAAAAGTCAAGTATGTACTTTAGGTACTTATTTTATATGAAGTGAACTGATAACACATTACAGCTAATTTATGCTCTAATTTCAACCTACGCTTTCAGGTAAGGATGCAATTTCGTAGATATCGGTTTTAGATGACTATATTATCTCTTTAACTTAAATAAGACTAGTAAAGTTATTGTTGTGTATAAGTAAATATAAAAATCTAAAATCATAATTAAATCAGTTTCACGCTGTAGCCCGCACACAGCAGGATAGGCAGAGGTAACCTGGTGTTTAAACTATTTGTTCCCCACTTTCCGCCGAATTTAGATAGATAAATATACATTATATACATAATATATTGGTACAGATAGGACCTATTATTATACATTAAATTTTAATAACAATGCTTATATGCTTTGCTAGAAAAAAAATGTTTAATTAATAAGAATTGGACTTAAATTTCAAGGACTGGGTTGCATCAAAAAATGTTGTCGAAAGTAACCCTAATAACCTAAAGGAACCCGTTCGCAAAATCTTCGACGTCTTTTTTCTGGCAAAAAGGCGCGGTCTGAACAAAGTGATCGTTTTCTTTGACTTTTTACGATCGCTACGTAAATTCAATGTCTTTACGATACAAAACGTATAAGTAGCCATGCTTCGATTTCCGTAAGTGCCCTTTTATGCGCCACGCCGGATTGAAAGTAAACACATATTTTATGATAAAATTATGTCTCTATAAGATTAGATAAACACGTCTACAGCCTTTCTAAGTTATAATTATTATTTTTTTATTAAAAGCAGCACGCTCTATTCCGCATACAGTAGGTTAGGCAGAGGGAAAATGGTGTTAAAACACTCCGTTCCCCAGTTTCTGCTGGATTCTGAAGGCATCGTGTTGAGTGGAATAAAAAAGAGATCAGTCGTTGCGCAGGGACATAATGATTGACTGTAAGCTCGACAGGTTGTGGATTCGATTACCACTAGAGGAAATTAAACATTTATTTATATTTCTCCGCTCTGTTATCAATGCAAAGCGGTGCATTAAGGTCCGCCACTCAACAAGTAATGCCTCCAGAATTTAATGGAAAATGGAGAGAAGATTGCCTTATTATCAGGCTTCGGAGGCTTATGTTAAGACACTGGAATCTCCTACTCCTGCCAATCTGGCTTATGAGAAATACAGCGTGAAGTTCATATTATACATCATAATAAAAAATAAGGCGATTGCAGGATAAAAATCACATAATACATTAAACTCATTATTATATGTATTAACCTTTACAAGAGTAAACATAACCACTCGTGAAATGAAACAAGTTTTCACGTATTATTATTTTGTATTTGTCATAGTGAAAAAATGCTAACAATAATATATAGTTCTCAATTATCAACGGAAAAATCTTTTACCCTTACCCTTTAAAGGTCAGCTTCAATAACTGGTGCAATATTTAACAATATAAACAACGAGACAGCCTCACCTTTTATACCTAAAATTATTGTATTAATTATCTATTTTGGTATATATTATCTATGTGCTATTATTAATGATTTTTTTGTGTTAATTTACATATTTCTTAAAATTTCTTTGTTTTTAATATTACAACTGTGAATTTTATTAACACTATTTCTCATTATCCTAACCTACCGTTATTTATTTTATAGTTTCACACACTGTATTCCGTATGTAGGAGGGAAGGCAAAGGGAACCTAGTGTCCTACTTTCGTTCTTTTGGAGGCAGGACGGCGTTCATTTCCGCTTCATTCATTATCGATACTTTCTAAGTACTGAATAACACGCAATTGCTGATTAATAGCACTATGAGATAACGAAATTTTAACTCATGGTTACACTTTAATGCATTTTTTCTAGATTCACATTGTATCCCGCATATTTGACGGTAGGCAGAGGGAACGGAGTACAAAACAGTTTTCCCTAATTTCCACAGATTTTTTGAGACATTGCGTCTTGAATGGCTGAACTCAAGACGCAATGTCTCCTTTGTCGTAATATTAGAGCCAGAAAATGGAAATATTAAATAATTAATTTCTCCGAGTCGGAATCAAACTCACCGTCGCGCTTACAGTCAAATGCTGGAGACTCAACTTACTTTCATACATTAATTTCAAAATTATTCTAGAGTCACATAACTTATGTCGGTCGGTACATCTCAATCACTAGAATGACATCATCCCAGCTAATACGAGATGTCTTCAATACCAGTTCCTATATCGAAATCTATAACGGGGTAATTAAAGTATACCTAACAACCAGACATGTGGATATCATTAAACGGAAAGTAAATGACAAAATTGTAATTTATCATCGGCTATAACGAACGGACGAGGCTTCGATAATTACCGAAACACGCCTCGGCTACTTTTGTGCAAGAGTCAAAAAAAAAAAGATTTAATAAAATAAAACTGGTTCACAGTTCGCGAGGTTAGTTCTCGGTGATATCAAAATAAAGAAATTATCTCGATCGAGTAACGAGCTGTGGGCCGCGTTATCGATAAAAACATCGACTTTTATGTCCAGCCCTAACGGTCAGCGTAAATTCGACGTGTTATGGCTTTATTAAGTAGTGTCGTGCGCTGTAGTGTTAATGGATTTACGCTTATTTTTTATGTATAAATTGAATAAATATGAAAGATAGACGTCATTTAAGTAATATTGAGAATTTAACAACATTGATTCAAACACGTAATACATTCATGACATAACACTGACACTCAACAAGACTCGTCTTTAATATGGGCGGAAAGTGCAGTATGGTATATGGAGAAAAAAAGGGATGTGGTGATAAAAAATTAAACGATCGCCTGTTCTATAATCTTGAAAAGTACAAACATCTACGAACAGTATATGTTTTCACGACGTTTATAAGCTTGCAATGGTATTAACTATGAATCGATCATAAACACAGTATCCAAGTTTATAACACCTAGTCATCTAATTACAGCCCTGGGCTCGCTTTTCTCGATGTTGTAGTAAAAAGCAACAGTAATTTACTTGGAATCACTCTCGATATCGATTACCGCTAATAGTGGTGCAACACTATTTGTTACATTTCGTCGATCGATTTCGTTTATAAGCTTAATCTATACATGTAAGGTTGGCTCTGAACCGATTTTGATAAGACTTAGATTATGTTATAGATAAAGACATAGCACATTTATTATTTTATTATGTTGTTGATTGTGGATATATATTTTGGTATGTCATAGAGATTCTACAGAATTTCAAAGATCACTTTCCATCTTAAAATTGAGTTTTTAGTAGTGAAACTTAACTGTAGATTGATATAACTATAGCAGAAAACTTAAGATATTGTTAGAGTTTTTTTCAATATTCAAGTTCTAAATTTATAGTAGTTTATTTCCGTCGAATTTAAAAAAAAAGAAAATAAAAATATATTAAGTTATATTTGAGCTCGCAGTAGAGGATGGTGCTGATTGTACAGTTCCCAAGAGATATGGGTTAATCTACACATGTACATTTACACTTAAGACATGCTTGAAATACATATAACAGCGTACAGTCAGTAATTGAAACAAATAATTTAATATATTGCATCAGAATTTTCACTTGATCTTGTTGATTTATACTTTATATTTTGCATGATGCGTTATCCAAAATCTCATGCTGTCAAACTCTGACACTATAATTGCTGGTTTTTTAAACTGTCATGTTTGATTTTTATTATTATAATCTGCAGTTATAAGACATGCAATGTATATTTCAGAACTGTAAAGAATTTTTCGTAAGTACGCAGCAAAATAATAATAAATAACTGAATAATTACATTATATATCATGCTTGTATTGCGACTCTATTCAACGAAATGTCACATGTCACCTGATAAACGTTACTTTTCTTATTTAACGTACTTGTGAGTTACGTCGTCTGTTGGTGTAGTAGTAGTACCTTACAGATTTAAGCAATTTTACGATTTTTATTTATTTTTTAATTAATATAACCCCAGGATGAATACTTAATATAGATTAAGTAGGTGTGAGTGAGTGAGATATGAAGTGAGTAAGTAACTTGTATGGTGAATTTATGAAATTTAGCTAAATAGCCTTTATTATATTCAAATCAAAAGAACACTTTTTATCTATGAATTAATATAATTTTGTTGTTTCCTCTTAATCGAGTGAAAGAATACATAAAATTCTCTATAACGATAATCAATTTAAATACTTATCTACGGCATTATAAGTTTTGTGAATAAAATTAACATTTAGCAGATGTGCGGTTCCGTAATAACATAATATTATGTGTGTAATATGAGACGGGTCTTCACGAATTGTTATGATCGAAAATTGTTACTTCGTGTATCGAAGACACGCGTGTCAAAATTTAGATTATATAATACCTTTACCTACCTCACCTGAATCTACATACATACATACATACATACATACGGCTTACAAAAAACGACCATGTCGTAGCGACGTAGTGGATAGTGCCTCAAGTTTTATTTTACTCCACAATTTTCCTCCCTTGGTGATAATTAGGAAAAAATATTTTTCTCATGTCATCTCTCTTGAAATTTTATATATTATTTTTTTCTATTTTATAAATATATTTTTCAAAAGCAATATAATACTATTGAGGTCAAAATTACTTTTATAAAAATAGCATCATCAAAAAATTATACGAGTATATTCAGACGAGCTTTCGTATTTATATTACTTTTTAATTAAGTAGATATATTCAGGTTCATTTAGAAGTCAAATTTTGTTTTCTTTTTAATTTTATAAAATAAAAAAAATCGCTCTTACAGATCGCGTGATTGTCAGGATAAAATATTGCGTGACAATTTAACTTTCTTTGAAGCTTTTTTTTGAAGACTTTGAAATTTAATGAGATTTTTATTAATTAACATTTTGTAAATTGAGTTATAATTAACAGTATTATAAATTTACTATATTAATATTGACAGACGCAATAATAATAAAGATATAAATATAATTTTATTGTTTGTTGTATAATTTCTGCTTACCCTGCTAGTAACGAGATACAACGTGAACCTAAGATTATTAAAATAAAAAAAAGTATAATAATAACAGCTACATATATTAGTGTAGCGAGTATGTTATTTTAAAGAAGCTTATTAAGGCGGGTGCAGGCTGGCGCGGCGCGTCGCGTGCGCACCACAATGGCGCGCGTCTTAATAAATCATCTCGTCATTTGCGACGCGCGTTTTTGTGCCACTTTGTTATATGACCTAATGGCTTTTGAATGAATGTTTGGACATTTTATTATCTTTATATATAGTGGTGCATTTGAAATTGTAAAACAGTAATTGCAAAGTTTGCTGTTATAATTATTAACACGAGTTATATAAAATATTCTTTATAACTTTGACTTAGTGTTCCTATAGTTATTATTTAATAATTGAACTATCTTCTGAACATTCTTTTTTTCTTACCTTAAAACTACTCTTTAATAAAATTACAAAAAATATATAATATGTATATACTTAGGCTTCAGCTCCTCTGTTGTTGCACGGGTCGTGGGCGGCGGTGATCACTCACTATCAGGTGACCAGTACGCTCGTTTGCTTGTGTTTTTCCATAAAAAAGGGTGTAAGATATATATTAAAGAATGTTATACATTAAAGTATTTCCATCCAGCGCGCGCCATTCGATTAGGTGAGACTAATTCACATAACGAGGTGCGGCGGAGGCGTTGGGTCGCATTAGTGTGGACGCGCCTTTATAGCAATGAGTTCCGCCTGTGATGAGGTGACATTACATATAGAATCACGTATTTAGATAAATATAATGTAGAAGCATTAAAAATATGTACAACTTGTTCACTAGTTTTTGTTACATATCTGGATACATATTATAGACATTGATAGATTTGTGATTCATAGTTTTAAAAAAATCCAGTATGAATATTATATTTTATTTTAAAATACTGCGACCTTGTTATGTGTTTTTGATTATATTACTGTATGGTATGGTTGAGAAATGCCTATAAACTTAGTTTTTTTTGTCTTGCTGTTGTAAGCACAAAGCTTCAGAGAAAGTATATTGCTCTCTCTCTCTCTCTCTTCTAGATAAGCTCTCTGCTACACATTATCTTTACAAAGTATTATTTGTGACTATATTTAAAAAAGCTACGAAAATAACAGTATTTTAATATATACGTACGTATACTTCAACGATCTAACCAAACCAATTATTTATTTGTTCAAATAACAAAACCAATTCTCTTGATGAATAAAAATAGTAAGAAAGTCAATTTCTCAATTAAGGTTGTGAAAGTGAGCAGTTGTGATACAAATCAATTTATATTTGATTGTAGAGTGCGCTCTCGTGTGCTTGTTGTCATTACATCTGCGTAATTAGTCGCTGCTCTTTTATTTTCTTTTGGAGCCACACACACACACACACACACATTATATAGAAGAAACATGGTGTTTTTAGAAGGCTATTTAATTATTGTTTGACGTGACCAAATATAAGTGTATACGTAGATAGATCTAAAATTTTATACTGTAGAGATTGTTATTTGTCTCTTTAACCCCTAACGTTAGTCATTTTAAGAATGCCTCGAATGAAGTTCGTGTAGTCCACTGACATCGTTGAGGATAGAAAAACATATCGAAGTGATACGTTATCGTCTTTCTGATGATAGAATATACAGAGTGTTTTTGTCATCACCACTTTAATTGAAACCACAGTTTCAAGTGCTCTATGAAAGCATAAGAAATGCCAAAAATGAAAACGTTATTTTATGAAACAAAACAATAAATAAAGTTACGGTTATAAAATAGAATGCCATTTGTTCAGAACAACGTGCGCAGCCATACACCAATCAAAGGTACACCGACGAGCATTCCTTATTCACCTAAACGAGTCGTAGTTATTGCCCGCAAAGTTCAAAATTGTAAGTAATACTTAGTATTTTTGTAAGTGTTTACGTTATTGGTTTCCATTCATAACTGCGTCACACGTTATACAGTGTGAATAAACATCGTTAAATGAAAAAGAATATCCTACGTCTACAGTATCGACGTATCTTAATTATAATTTTTTCCTTATATGTTGCTTTCGTAAAAATGGAGCAGACGCTTCCAGCCTGTATATTAATATATAATGAACTGAGTTAATTTTATAGAGATTTTAATAACATATAATATATTTATTATTTATTGTTTCAGGTAATAACACTATTTTTGTTCCCACATTCATATTCTTGCAACTGCAAATATAAATATCTTATCTTCACATATAGTAAGTATTATTTAAATGTATAATTTTTGAGCATAAAAATATGTAAGTGATCAAGTATGAACCAGTAGTGACATGGAGACTTTAATGTACGATTGTAAATGCGACAGATTGTGGGTTCGATTCCCTATCGCTCTAGCAATGAAGCTAGCGCGGCATTGAAATCCGCCGCTCAACACGCAATTTTGAAACCAAACTTAAGAATTTGGCGGTAAGTGTCTTAATGGGAACTGGCTATCTTAACACTAGAAGGCCAGGTTGCCTCTGCCTAAGCTGCTATGTGGGGAATACTGTATGAAGCTACAAAGGGCATATACCAAATTCTTAATAAACACATACAAACTTAAACAACGATGTTCCATATAATATACAAGTATAAGAAACATGTAAATAATAATAATAATAATAATATAATGTATATGAGGATCAAAAACCTACAATGTACATACGTACGTACAAGTTTTTCTATATGTGACAGCTCTAAGAAAGCAACGTTAATTTGTAAAACAAAATGGCCGTGGAGCGATTTGCATTTTATCTCGGGACCAATTAATTTTACACCATATTGCTATTTGTTGAGCGGAATTATGCGTGTCTTAAATTTTAATTAACTTTATTTTTGTCTTTATATTATTATACTATAACAGTACGCTTGTATTATATGCTATAGAAATACTGATATATATTTATATATGGATTTATATATTGTTTTTATTATTAGGATTTGGGTTTCAACCCGAGCAGAATGCCTCTAGAAATCGGTAGAAATTGGGGAAGGAATGTCTTAACATTGGGCTCTATCTCTATGCGACCCTGCTACATGCGTGATACGTAAGCGTAAAGTAGTTGAAATAATACTACGAGATCGATACCATTTCTATAGTATATCTCACGGAGCACAGTGACCGCCTGTTGTGATCTTTCAGAGCCGCATCTCGTTATGCGCGAGCGCAGGCAACACGGCCTCTTAACTTTTGTCACGGCATAAAGTTAATTTTCATTTATTCTTTCATAATGTACGGACGCGCCTAACGACGCCGTAACACTTAGCACATACTAACATAGCACAATTAAAATGTATACTTTATGTTGAATTCCCAACATGATACGCGGTGTAATTGTCTGCATATCTCTCTCTCTCTGTGTAATGTCATTTTCTAAATGTTTATGTTAAGTGTTTTTTTTGTTTTTTATTTTAATTTGGTATATTATGTTATTTTCTTCTTGTCCACGTTTATTTTGTAGAGTATTCTGATATCCATACAAATGAGATAACACTAGGGAACATGCTAGTTCATTGAACAAAAATAAAAACACTACCCAGAAAGCAATAAATTGAACGATTTCCTGCCACAGAGTGGACCAGTTTATCTATAGAAATGTGGAAATTACTAGGCTCAGGCTAGAAACAACTGCCTTTCATTGCCCTCAGACCGTAATTTAGTAAAGGAAACACTTACACTCGTATAGCACTAATTAACGAGAATATGGGGGCACTGCTTTCAACGTTTGTCAATTCATTTGAGTGATGACTTTGTTGTGGCGAAGTTAGAAATACTAGCAGATTCATATCTGGAAGATATGTTTCCTAAGATTAAGTATATTTATATATTTAGATAAAAATGAGAGAAGATAATTTCAAGTTATATTCATCTGTATAATATAATCTCTAAAAAATATATTAAATACAGCCTCTACAAACTATATAAACTTACATATCATGTTTTCCTAAACAATATATCATTACAATCATAAAAAAATATATTTTATATGAAATTACTGGTAAATAAACAATTAAAATTAATTATATTTTGTAAGTTACGCATATTATCTTAGCACTACTCATCCGCCTGGCGTGGATCACGTTAACAAGACGTTAAGGTGTCCGGTCGATGCTATCGTGCATGTAAATGGTAAAAAATGACGTTTGTTTAATTAGACTTAGACGCTAAACAAGTGGTCTTTTTGTACGCAAGTTATGGATTTTATGTTTTTGATTAATTTAATTTGTACTTAAATATTAATGTTTATATTTCCCATAATATGATTACATATTACATACAAATTTTGTACTCATATAATGTGTGTAGTTTGTTTTATTTTCAGTCAGTTATTTCATTGCTGAACGTAGGCCTTCGTTATAGAACGTCAACCATTCCAGCTTTATCTATTTCTTCCAATGAACCAATTCTCCTTCTGCCATTAATTTTTTTGTGAATACTCTACATATTTATATTGTTATCTTTTGACTACAATATATTAAGTACACAAGTTAAGTACATCTAATACTTCTAAGTGTATTTTATACAAGATAGCGATTGTGCTGGATTCCTACTATTTGATTTGGTAGTAAAAAATAGTCAAATCAAATATTGAAGTAAGGCCCATATAGAATTCGATCGTTTTGTCAGTCAAGTCAAAAGCGACGTATGTATTATTGAATATTGGACTTGGCTCTCATTTCATTTATATTATATTTATGTCTGGCAGGTCCCGGCCGCTAGTGTTTTATAAGTATTTAATTTACTAAATTGGTTTTGGTGGCGTCGCACCTGCGGTAGCATCCGTGCGCCGTAAGATACTATATTAACGATGCTTTTTTTTATTTTTACACCCGACGCCGCGAGCTAAAGGTTATGACAGGGACGGAGTTGCGATCTGATCAAATTTTTATCAATATTTTTTCATTTTTTTTTTAAGTGTACAGTAGGTACACGTCATATATTACGTTATTAAAGATATGTAGAGTCTTAATTTATATTATATTTGTGCTTATGATAAAGATAACTTAATCCTGTAATATTATCATTTATATTGCTAGAGTGTATATAAAAATCCAATATAATATGTTTTTTCTCAAGAATCGCATAAAATATAGCGTTTATATACGTCATTAGAATATTATAAAATAACCTATGACCCGAACATAAAATGAGTGAAGTAGGTAAAATTATGATTAATGATAGTTATATCTTAAAGTCGTGACATTTATACATTTGTACATATTTTATAAGTGTATTTTAACTATGATAATAAGCATATATATATATTTTATTGCTAATTTTTCACAATTATTACATAGATACGTATCTGTAAGCTTTAATACATTTTCTCACATATAGTGAACTACGTAAATTTGGCGGAATGTCGGCAATGGAGTGTCTTAACACTCCAGTCCATAGTTAAATACAGTTGTAAAATCCACCGTTCCTAGCACCCAGTAGCTATCAAAAAGTAGTTTTATTTGGTATTTAAAATTTCATTACTACCGCAACAAACATTATCCTACTCAGTACTCATAATATGTTTTATGGTAATAGAAATTGCAAAGTGCAATAATAACACACTGAATGTAAATTGCTCGTTTAAAGTCGAGTAGAGTGCGGACCTGTTCACATCTTTCGGCATCTGGCCGGTCGGAGGCTGCGATCTCGAGATAGCCGGGTCACTGTCCCCGCACTCTCTGAGCGTCGTTCTACTTGTGACCAATCGATATCACCAAATTAGCGAGTGTGGTACAGCGCTATAGTTAGTTTAGTACTGCTTGCAAAGAAATATGACGACAAGTATATCAGTTTCAGGCCCTCGAGGTACATCATACAATTTTATTTGAAATGCATATTTGATTATTTTAATATATATAATTTTAATTAATATATATATAAAAATGTCTAAATTCAAAGCTCTATTTCATTTCTGTTTGCATTCACGACACAGCGCGTCTGATTGAATAACGCTAGCGGCTAGAGAATAGAAGAGAATTTGTTATTTCAGATTATTTATAATCGTTGTATCAAGTTTGTTACAAGAGGAACGCTCTCGCCTCCGACCGGACCGTGCGACGGTATAAGAAACTAGAGCGGGCTGTTTTGTAATATCGTTGATTATACTCCACCGGGTCTAACGGAGCTACGAAATGTACGCGCATATGACAACCTTGTAACTAATAGTTTCTGCTAACACGTGAAGGTTGCTGAGATATGTGTATCAAAAAACACATACAAATGTACCTCTAAAAAAATTGTAACGTATTATGTTAAAGTTGAAGTTTTTATATTAGAATTTGTATAATAAATAGATATAGTAAAGGATTATAAGATATTTATAATCCAAATATTAAAAGAATTTTAAATTGCAGTAAAAAGTATTATCTTTTCGTGTTTGAATTGTATCTATTAATCGCGTAGCTGCAGGCGCCGAGCTAACCGTCGTACAAAATAAAAGATATCCTCATAATTAAATACACAGTTTTTTCTTGTGAAACTAATTAGCGATTGGTGATTTTATTTAAATTAAATTTAATTTAAAAAATGTATTAAAACGTAATGGATCCACTAGCGGATAAAAGTTATGTGATATAAAATAACGTAGAAGTGTTGAAGTTAAATAATATAATTGCCTTCTATAAATTTTTATTTCTAAGCACATGATTGAACAAAAACCATTATTAAACGGACAGAAACTCTGAAAGAAATCCAACCATTACTACGCCTTTGTGTACTAACTATACATACTTTAGTTTGCCAAAAAAAAACGTATTGTCAATAACGACATAGATAAATTAGAATGAAATCTCAAAATGCAAAGGCATCAACGTGTTTATTATCCTTATTGTTCCAATAACACTTAAAAATATTATAACATTAGTACTAAACACATAAGCAATATACTCCAAAATAGACAAAAAAAAATGTTTAATATCGACCAGGCGTGCGTGGGCGCAGTTGAATGCGGCGACAAAAACACAATGACAGATAGAACACTCGAATCACAGTGTATTGTGTCTCTTATATTTTATTTTCAACGCGGACAGAAGCTATAACTGTCATATTTGTAATTACATTCATATTTTATAGCAGACATGTGACCAAGGCGTCCGCTTTACGCGCTCTCTGCCACTTTTGTCTCGGGACTACCGTCGAGAATAATTCGGTAGCTTTATTGTACAAGGAAAGGATAAATTTATTCGATACTGTTTAAGGTTTTTGTGTCTGTACTCATTGTAATGCCGAAATTGATACCCGTTTGTTTGAATATAATATGATATAAATAAAATTGAATAAATGTAAATAAAAATTGTATAATCTTTATAATATACTTACGCTGTGTAAAGGTAAAATGTTTCTTTTTAATAGAATGCGTGGTACTTACTTACTTTTGTACATATTTGTATCTTCTTGTGGTTCGGTGTGTTATTTACTCTCATATAAATCTTGCTTTTCATTTCTATTATAAGACTTCTTGCCGCCTCTAGTTGCTATGTAGAATATCGTGGATTCGTTTCCACTACTCAAGTATGTATATTTAGGTATTTGCTTGTTTAAAAAATTGTAAATACACATTATAAGCAATTAAGTTATTATTAACTATATATTATAAATTTAACCTGTAACACCTTAATTATAAACGTAACCTATTAACCCACCACCCGACGGAAGCAAAATTAATCATAATAATATATATTATAACGCTGGTAAATAACTTTATACGTACAATTATTATTAATATTCATGGAGACCCTATATACACGATAGGAGGGTTTTTCCTTGATCTATTTCACCTTTGCGCGACACGGCCGAGGTCGCGGGTGTCGTTCGTAGCACAGCGACAATAAAAACGCGTCATTATCCTTCAACGACTTACCGCATTCAATTGTATTATTTTATCATACTTCAACTAAATTATTGTTTTTTTTTTTGTTCTTTTTTATTTTATTTTTTTGTTTATTAGAATGGTAGGTCACTCTCTGAATTCACCTTTATGATATTTTTCCACAATGTTCCAGCTTTCAGCAAAGTTTAGTAATCCAGGTTGACTTGGACTATTTGAGTCAGTCAGTGCGCACCGACAGCCTCAAGGACTCACAATGTAATACAACTAAGTCTAAATCAGTTGATTTGTTTTTCTGAGGTTACAATCTTTTTAAATTTAATATTGTGAGTTTTTGTTTTATTCACACGGTATCACGCATTTAGCAGGATAGGCAGAAGAATATACTGCGTGTTTAGTGACCAGAGCGAATAAATTAAATAAAATACACTTCCCCGAGTAAATCGAATTTTAGTCAAACACTGTGCCGCCGCGTCACGTATGTACGTATATTAAATTAATTTATCATTATATTAATTAATCTATCAATTAAAATTTCTATCATGGCATCGCGTTGGTACACATTTGCCATTAATTTTATAATTTGATTAATTTTTTATTGCAACGTCTTAACTAATTAATTTAACACTAAAATAATAAGATTTTCATAACAATAAAGCACACATTAATGTTCCGAAAGAGATAAGTATCTTTTCTAATTTTGCATGTTTAATTAATTAATTTTTACGGACGGTATTTCAATTAGAAATATATCTTTATATTTAATGATTGTGATAATTTACACTGTATTATAAATGCCACACCAAGTTTTTTGCATGAAATTATATTTGAAAGACTTTTAATAATATGTAATTTTGTTTTAGTTAATGATCTGATTAAATCTATGGGTGAATTGTCTACGTATGGTACTGAGTAAGGTGACATTAAAAGTAAACATTTCTCTATAATCTTATATAGAGGACATATAAACATATTTATCTATATTAATTTACACATTTACATTATCATATTGCTATTGAATATCGATGTGCTGTCGTTTATAATATAAAAAAGGATTTATGTGAATGTAACTGTTTCTAACACACATTTTATAAATCTTCTTAGTCTATCCATACATAAACTATGTAGAGTAGTTCATTCGTGGGCAAATCAGATGTAACAAAAATCGAAAATGCTATATTTTTTAATAAATATATTATATATTTTCATTTTCAATATTGATACGATAGCGTCCGCTTCCATCTACATCAATCACCGCACAGCCCAGGTTTAGTTTGCAATGACAGCCCACACCCTGTACATAATTAGACTTGAGTACGTACACACGCTATAGAATGTCAAATGCCGTGCAAATGTCAATGGTTACTCGCCCACTGTCACACTTCCGCGCTTTTTTCTGCTCTTGGTTTTTTTAAACATATTATTTAATTGGCTCCTTATCTTGATAAAGTATATGTCATCGAGATAATTTAGGAACTGGAATGTAAAACTGCAAGTAATTATACAGTATGTTTAAATTTGACGGTTTGTTTTTTTTTGAGTAATTATATATATATGTAACATTCTTACAAGGATATTGTAAAGTTAATGGATCAAATGAAGCCTATATTACGGTCAACTGGCGTTGTTAGAGCAGGAAGTTCCACGCGGTCGATTTCTCCATCAGTGTCGATAAATAAGCTGGGTTAGGACTAATTCCGCCATATTTACGTGGCGGGTCCCACAAACAGGCGTGGGCGACTCGCGACACCGGTAATAATCAAGTAGCCATAGCCGATATCGCCTATTGAACCCTTTTACAGCCTATCGGTATTTTATTGCGGGACGTTATAAGTAGGGCCATCGTGGTCGAGGGTTGAGTAAAATGTGTTCAAATCCTTGTCGGGGATATATTTGTATATTAATTGTAATTTAAATATTTATCTGGTAACAAATGTTCACCTGTAGTGCCCCGCCAGTCCACTTTTAACTACAGTTTCTAAACCGATAATAAAAGATAAATTATATAAATAGTGTCCAAACACTATTTATATAATTTATCTGGAGTGTTGTAGTGGAATAGCGTCTAAGTGCGATGATTATTGATTAGATTTCTACTCGAAGAAATTATTTTTATTTCACTACTCTCGTAGACCTAATGTGAGTTTAAATTCCGGCCAACGTTAACGCTAAAGAGTGTTATAACACTAAGTTCCTATTGTACACTGCTATACCGGAAAGGACAGTCAAAGTGAAAATAAAAACAGAACACGTAAGTGACGACATCGCAAATGACATTATCCCATTGGCCTTTATCTATTAAGTAATACGTCTACTGTCCAAATTTTTAATTGAAGTGTTTATAGCGGTGACATAATTTCATCTAAATATCAAATTGATTAAGTGAAGTGGTTGTTGAACAATTACAAGTGAGATTAGAAACTTGTATAATTATTTTTTATTTAAATATTACATTTATTTATATAAATAGACAATGTTGTGTCGACTTGTTTAATTGATATAAATAAGAAATTAACTGTTCATTTTTATTTCTGTCTGTTTTACAAAAAAAAAGGTTATATATTTTAAGAAGCTTCATGTCATTCACATTCATTCTTTTCATCATCAGGTAATTTGGCAATTATTATATGTAGATCAGGTGACGGTACAAATTGTGGACCATCGAGCTGGTATAATGATAAAAGCCGAAGGTGAAAAACAAAACCTTCAAATACCTAAGTATTAGTAAAACAATTTCTTATACCAATATTTCTGTAGATCTTAGAAGTCGCAAATCTTTAGAAGTTATAAATACTGTAGATCTCATATATAATTTAACATTTCATAATATTCAAATAATCGATGACGACATAAGTAATTGTTTACCGTTTCTGTATTTGTGTTGCGTAGAAGACGGATCCGGCCGTACCTAATAGAAATAAGTACTAGATTACGAGAACAATTTACGAGTTGTACGAAGATATTAATCTTCCAGAGAATAAATTCACGTTACAATTTGAAATTCAAAATGTCCGCGGAGTTGCTGCTGCGATACCCGCGGGACTCTTTCGAAATGCGAACGGTGTGAACTTTCTATGTTACTACAATATTGACGTCGACTGAAGCTTCCTGAGTATCCTTCCTGATGATGGAAGAGGGGGGTGAATGAAAGATATAGGGAGACCCGGGTTGACCTTCGGGAATACAACATCGATGATACTGGAAGGTCACGTAAAATGTAAAGTGTCCACAGGAGGGCATGTACGGACGAAATGAAATAAATTATATAATTATCTAATTATATTTCCGGATAATATACTATTTGTAATATTAATAATATCTATATAATATTTATTTCTAGACCTTAATATACGAGTGTGCCTATGTAATATATGCGTTATCCAAGTAAATACTATTTTTGCACCCCGTTCTCAATCTATCATACAACGTAATAGCCAACACTGAAGCAATGTAGGGAATCAACAAGTACACCGAGTTGACGTACAGTGGGCGTGAGGACAGGTTGAGTTATAACGGCGTAAACTACACGAATTAGACTCGCTTCAACAGAGAAATGGGTACTAGAAAATTATTTGTGTTAGATAAGTAAATTTATTTATATATATTATTATAAGCAATATTCAATATATAAGTAATTGTAGGCATACCTCTGTAAATACTAGTGGCAAAACTTGCCATTACCGCTAGAGTATAGATAAACGATTACGTTGTAATTGTAATAAACTGATAACATAAAGATATTTCAATTTTACTTTCCTGCTATGATACAATTCTTGTAAATATTTAAATAATAATTAATACTGGGTCTGTTTAGTTGAATTATTCTACTACCAAACGGTAGTTTTACACTAATATTGTGTACTTATTATGTAAGAAAGCAATATCTACAGTGAAATAAACAAAACAAACCATAAAAATGAACACTCATCGCGAGACGTGACTGCCTAAAATGATTGCTTAATCAAAATACATCTAACGCACATTTGTTAAAACTGCTTTGAAAGCTATAAAATAATAATAATAAATAATTATAGAATTAATGACTCGAGACCGAGTCGCACTTTACATAATTACGAGCACCGCGGGCTCCCGGGCCGGCCGGGCCGGCTACAGCGGCCGCTGCGCCTACAGCGCCATTCAAATTATAATATTTAATATAGTGATAGCCGCGGTCAATTAATGTAAAAATTAGTCGCGGCGCAGCACAAGCGTGTAACTGTAAACGCGACAGGATATGAAATATTTTCATTTCTTCGCTCTGGTGTCGAGGCACAACGTGACATTGAGCTCCGCCATTTAGATATTAGTTACTTGTATAAATTACGTTTACTATAGATAACTTTTTCATCTTTCTACCTTGTAAAATATGTACGTTCTTTTTTTTATGTTACAAACAAACCTGTGAGTTTTAATTATACAAAATTTTTTGTTATACTTTGCACCACCACAGCTTACGGGCTGTTTTAATGTTTCTAAAACACTAAAGTTATTGTTGGTACTCAGTAATAGGAATTTTAATGTTCTAATGCTGTTATTATAGATAATTATAAGTTTAATAGATGAAATCGATTGATTTAGTCGCATATTGCTTAATTCTTGTTGGTATCTGGTACTTGCTGTAAGATCTCGAAATGTAACGTATTTTGAGAATTGGAAATTCTCAAATGGCACATTATATATTTTTTATTTTGAAATTACATGACATGACATTTGTATTAATTTAAAATTATTGTAAACTTAAAAAGATAAATTCTGTTCGTGTACACTTTACGCCAAATTCAGGCATGGTGCGTTGAGTGGCGGATCTTATCGCCGCGCTTTACCTCGTTACTAGAGCAAGCAAATGAAAATATGCTATATCCTCGGGACCGAACCCACAGCCAGTGGCTTAACCGTTGCGCCGCGGGCCTCAAGTTAGCTAGTAAACACTGATAAATAATATGTATACTTATAACATCTAGAAACACTAATAGCAATGCAATTTTCAATATATTTTTACATTAGATATAATTTCTTTTGAAGCTGTCTTGCTATTGGCGCAGTAGGTCTAATCGAAATTACAACTGTCGCGTTAAAGTTGTGAATTCAATTCCTACTTAGGGGAACGAATTGTATTTTGATTTTCTCCCTCTGGTGAGACGACGACGTTAAGTTCCGCCACCTAATTAATACACAATGTCTTGGAATTACCCGCTATACTGATACGGGACACTGCCGGAAGCTATTCTTTTTTAATTTCTATACATTTATTAAATTCACAACATTTTGGTTATCTAGAGCGTACTAAGTGAAAGGAGAGCGATGAGATCGGTTCATTGCTTCTATCACGTTGTTTATGTCGTTATTATGAAGATCTGGATCGTTAGCATAATGTCCAATGTGAATGGGATTAGACTTATCGAGTCGAATCTTTATAGATCACTTATAAGGCCAGCCCTCCTACCAGTCTTGACCCGTTCTACTTGATAGCTGAACGATATGGAAATCGGTGGTTTTAATTAGTTCAGCTACCCAGAATTTTATGTGAAGCTTTACATAAAAATATTCATCTCTATAATCAAATTATACTATAAGATCGAATTGTATAATGTTGTTTTTATGAAAGAAAAATATATAAGATAATAAATTATTTCTGAATATAAAATAATAAACAAGTTATGAAATAAATATGTAAAAGACAAACGGAATGCGACACCTCACACGAGTAGTCGACAACAATGGCCTGTAGGCGAACTGGGCGATGTTCTATACCTACACAAATTCGATGGTTATGTCACTTGGAAGCTAGGTGCTATCTCTGTGTTGTACATTCATTCATTCGCTTCACGCTGTATCCCGCATGGAACAGGGTAGGCAGAAACAGTGTTGAGACACTCCGCTTCTTACTTTCCATCGTATTTTGGAGGTATTGTGTGTTGAGTGGCGAAACTCGACACCGAGCTTTTGCCTCAACACCAGAGCGAAGAAATGAAAATATTAAAAATTTATTTCTTCGAATGAGAATTGAAGTCTCTCTTCTATATATATATATATATATATATATATATATATCGTTAGCTTATCGTCTCGTTTTTTTTTTCATTATGTACTTTTACTTGTACGACATTGTATATGTTTTTGCCACGCCCACCAATACCAAAGCCAAAAACAACAAATATAAGACTCAAAAAACAACTGTACGTTTTTGTTTGCTGTATAAAAACATCGAACCTAACTGAGTAACGCAACGCAACGCAATGATCCATAGTTGGGTCGTGCACTGTAAATTATTACTTTAAATTTCTAATTGGACCGATCCTATCTGTTCTCTGTAGTTTCGTAACCGTCAAAATGTCGTCCAGAAATAAAAATGTCACCGCCACTGACATTTCGATTTTAATCCGACGAGCGGGAAAGTGATCGGACTCATTCTGTGCCTCTTATTGTAGTTTGCCGGCACACGTGGCTGCTTCGAGCTAACAACTCGCTATAGACGAGGGTAAACATGTCAATGTTACGGTATTATAAAATATGGTGACGGATGGTCCGATTGTTAAGAGCGAAGGTTGTGGGTTCGATTTCCAATTTGAGGAAAACAAATTATTTACATTTCCTCCCATTAGTAAGAAGACTAAGCGAAGGTTTGAGTTCTGCCACTCAACACACAATCACTCAAAGATCGGGCGAGAGGCCCTATCCTGCTGCTATGCGGAAAAAACGTGCTGTTTTTCTGAAAAAAGCGAAGAACATAGACTTTTATCACTAGATCTCTACACTTACTCTCTCTTTTTAAGGGGTAGTAGATAAATGTACAATACTTTGATTATATTACATAAATGAAAGTAGATGTTTTCGATATATTTGTGTTGAAACACTTTAAGCTTCCCTGTAATGGTAACCTTCGCCAGTAAAAGGTATGACCTTTTGATGATTTATTATTTTTTATTGATTAAATTATGATATATAAAAAGATAAAATATATCAATACTGCTACCTTTTATGTCTTCCAGCCTACATTAATATATATAATTACACATTGGCGTAGTTGTTTCAACTACATGATTCAACTTTTTATTAGTCCTAAAAAAATAGTGTTCAAGGGAGAGAACAAAGAAAAAGGGTCGTTTTAATAATAATTTTCTGCATTTTTTAATATATTTCCTTCAAATCATCCCCCACATTGAACAAAATTAATCGATTTCCACTACACAATCGAGAACTCGCCAACCAACTTCAGTACATCCATAAACATGTGTACGGCACTAGAGGCCGCACTAGATACCAATCGCGGACGTTAATACACAAAGGAGGTGCATACCTCGCAATGGACTGTCATTGTGGGACCGGTCGGGCGAATCGGTACCGGTATAAATTACCAGCGTCACTTCGCTTCGATCGCGATATCGACAGCTCATGCATCATAGTATCGGTGTCGCTCCATCATAGATGGGAACGTTCCAGTGACCTTTGGTTGGTCACGTGGGTGCGCTTGACCCTGGTCTTCTGTTTGCCAAACGTTTTGTATTTGTCTTATAAAGGTGACAGTTGATTAAGTACTTAATATGTAAGGATCTATATAATTTGAGAACTCAAGTCCGTTGATACCTATCCTGATCTGTAAGCTGTTCTTGGTCTTAGTTATCTTCTTAGAGGTTTCGGCAATTGATGTATTGATGTACGTGGCTTAATATAATTATAAATCTTAATGAATTGTTTAAAAGTTTGTTTAATTATAATCGTGGCTTTTATATGAAAATATATTTGATCTAGTTCATTCTCAATATTACGTATAATTTAAGTAATTTAAAGTAAACGTATAATATTATACAATAATTTACAACATAAGCGAAATTTATCATCATCCAATTTTATCTAAGAGTAAATATCCATGTTTATATTATAATATTCATTTGCCTACGCATTACGGTCGTGAGTTCAATTCCTACTCTGGTAAATAAATTATTTTCATTTTCTTGCCATGGTAATAAGACAAAACTCAACAATGAAATTTCGCAATCCAACATACATTAAAAATGGGTGGTCTAACACTAAATTCTCTCTAACTATCCCCTCTTTTACGCGGAAACAATTTTAAATGATTGCTATATTACTTTAAAATGATAAAAGCGTTAAATGATGTACGCGTTGCGTTGATCTGAGAATATGCCGCACATTACGTAAACCATTCGAAGCGATCAGCGTCGAACTGAACCGAATAAAATACGTCAATCCGACCGATAAGAAAAGTGCTCTATCCAGTTCACTATCTACAACCTCACTCGACTGGTCCAAACGAGGGACCAGGGATTAGTGGCGTGGGAAGAATAATGAAGACATTTGCCGTGCGCACGCGCATCTACATGTTATCCTTACCAAAAGAAACTGAATACAATGGATGGATGCATGTAACATACTACGCTAGACTCGATCTGACAGTAATGGCGTTTTAGAAACATTAGATGTGTTAATACCATGTACATTGATCTAAAATGGAGTATTACTATAATAAAATAATATAGATTATGTTGAATTTTATACAATTTTCTAGGTATTTTTATTGTTTCACGTGAGGAGGTACAAGATTTGGATAATAAGGCACAATAGGTTTAAAATATAATACCATATATGAATAAAGTAAGTGTAATAGAAGCCTTTCATTTCTCTATTCAATCTCTATAAATCGGATGCTGCGAAGCTACTTACGAAATCAAATCTCTAGATAATGACACAGTTATTAAAGATATTGTCCACTTTGTCTACTTAATAATAAATACGTGTAATACTTGTTATCTTCATTATATAAATTACAACATTACATTTCTAGAATAGAATATAATCCAAGTATCGAGAGTAGTATATACAGAAATATAAACAACCTAGCATCTAGACATATCGAGATGAGCCAAATATTTATCCAACGAGCGATGTCATGGACCATTGTTACATCACAGATATATCATAGTGTGTTTTCTTTGTTACATTCGGCGGTGTTTTGGCATGTGGCGGCAATTATGTCAACACGGCTCGTCAGAGCCAAACATGTGCTTGTTTACTTTTGGAATGCTTTCGCTTTGAGGTATCAGTATCAGATTAAGATTATATTATTAATATTTTATTCAGGTTCACACTGTATCCCGCATATAGCAGGATGGTCAGAGGGAACCTAGTGTTAAGACACTCTTTTCCGCCTACTTTCCGCCGAATTTTTTGATGATATGTTGTGAAAGGCGGATCCCGACGGAACGATTTACATTTTAATATAGATTAATAAAAAAGTTAAAAAAAGAAAATCCAAAAAATATATACTGGAATAAAGTAACAGGAATAATTAAGTCCTGCATAGTTTTTATAATCAACAAAAATCCGTTACAATATCATACTTCCTCAATATATTATATGTATATGTCAAGTAATCATGAATTGTATTTAAGAATGTCGTTTGTAAGAGTCTATATATAATATATTAATTTTTATGATCATTTTATGTTGGCTTAATTAATTTTAAATGTAAATATGTAATGATAAAATTTATTCAGTAAATAAATCGGAATATAATTTTGTTTAATGCAGTGACTTACTTCAGACGCGTCAAACCCGTATTTGTAAACCGCACTCATGTCTCAGATCGATCTGGAAATGTAATTTTCATTCATAAATAATTAATCTATATGCCTTGACGCGAAAGTGGAAAACGTATAGGGCAATTTGTAAAGTTGAAAAAAAAAAACAATATATTAACTTTGTGGCAGGATGGCGTCGTGGCGCAGTGGCACGATCGTGCGAGTGTAATCACGACAGTTGTAGGTTCTATGCTCGCATTGCTTCGGAAATATGAGAATTGTCTTAATATAGGTTCCCAGGTTCCTTCTGCCTACCTTGCTGCTATATGCGAGATATGTAAAATTGCACCTATGTTTTTTTTGTGTGACTCTTAAATTTCAATAAAAAAATTGTCTTTCAATATGTTATATAATATACTTGCATATATTAAGCGTGGAGTTAAATTTCTTACATAAAATGCAAAATCTAAACTTATTACTATAGTGTAACAAGGCTATTGATGTTGAATACACGTGTACAATAAGAATAGGTAATGTATCAAATGAAGGATTTTGCGCTCTTATCATTATAATGTCGATAATATTTTATGATGATATAAGCATGATTGTACTTAATGTAGTGTTTAGTTGAAGCTGCTGTGGCACAGCATCGTATGACTGTTAATGCGACGGTGGATTCTGGATTTGATTTCCCACTCGAGAAATGTATGCCTTAATACTTCGTTCCCTTTGTCTACGAAATGCTGACAATAATGACAAATTCTGTTGTCGTTCAAGAAGTAAAAAAAAAAATAGTAAAGCCATGTTGATATTGTGGACGAATTCTATTATACCGAATAATTCTAGATTCGAATGCCTGTACCCTATTTGTTCAAAAAATTATCACTCAGCCATCAGTCCTGTAATGCTAAAGCTAAGCAACACAAAATCTTAGAAGAGTTTTTGTTGCTTATATTTTTTTTTACTAAGTTATCCAACTGACATACGTACATACCATAAAAAAAATACCTTTTATTAGTAGTACCCACAGCAATAAATCATGTTAAGCCTAAGACACAGGATTTAAAAAAAAACCAAAACCCGATACACTACATAGTTCGAGTTGATTTGATCCTTGACTTATATATCAATTAGAGTATCATTACATAAGTACCGATAGCTGTATATTACATTCGCAATATATTAATATTCAAATGGTAATGGCGTCCGAGATAAGCTAAAAACTGGTTCACCTTTGAGCCAAAGTTCGTTGCGTTATTTCCTATGAATTTAATGCTAATTTGCGTGAGTAATTGATGTTAATATAACATTATTTGCAATGTTGCATTATTGTGTTGTAGAGATTTTGACATACATCCTATGTATTGTGTTCAAAATATATATATACTTATTATATAAACTTTATTTATTTTCAAGTCAATCTTCTTTTAGAACATACTTTTTATATTTTTCATTAAGAAAAGTCTTTTTTAATTTTATTTTTTATTCTATTTTATTTAAAGAATCTTTTTGATTACGCGTACAAATGGGAATGTAGCGGGATTTATGTAAGGGGGTAGCCCTTCTAGGAAACAGTTGAATATAACTTTCTTCCTTTTGTATAAATAGTGCTGAGCTTAGACTGAGGAGAACATCCTGAATAATCAACCATCTCTATGAGATGTTATTCTGGTATGACTCGTATATCTTTACACATCTCAAGCAAAAACATGCAAGAATATTAATATAAATATTTTAAATAACCTATTTTTTCTTTCTGAGTATATGAGTATAGAGAAATGACTAACTGCTAAAAAAATTATCGCTCCACTAAAAGGTTTAGATCTAGATTTCCTAAGATACAGATTTCAACGTTTAAATAGTTATCAATTTTATTTTAACTAAAAGGCAGTAAAAACATCTACAAAATTTATTAGGTTAAATGTGGATCAACTTTACATAAACGTGAGGTAAACATTTTTGTTTATTAGATATGTTATAAGTATTATAGTTAAAATATTTCGACACTCTTATAAAAAAAGAATTCAAATAAAAATTTAAAAACAAAACCGATACCGATAAAATTTTAGCGCGACCACAATAAAAACAGCACAATTCCATTTTGAAAGTTGTTTAAGCCCTGAAGCTGGATGAGTCCAAAACAAAAAGTATGAACTATCACGCGCAGAGTCACCGACCGACCGACTTGACATTTGACACACGAATGTCAAGGTCAGTGGACTTGAATGCAACTATCGAAAATATTTACTCTTTTAAGGCAACCCACACCCGCATATCCGAGCTGAGTGTCTCAATGTTTTAGTTTTTTTTAAATATAGCACACAGCAAGGTAGGCAGAGGGAACCTGAGAAATAAATGTTAAGTCACTCTATTCCCATTAAGACAATTCACTTCCTTATAAAGCATACGTTCCATTATTATAATTATTGAGGGTAGATTAGATTATACTTTTATAACATTTATATATTTTTTTATTATAAAATGACTCTACTGACTATACAATTAAACGTAGAACAACAATTTGTTGAATATTTACTTTTCTGTAAAATATGATCAATATAAATAAACAAAATATACATTGGCGCAAAATCACAACAGCATTATATTTTTTATTAGCCATAAAAAGAAATTTATAATATCGTATTAAATTTCTAATTAAGTTTTAACGACGTGGAGAAATCAACGCTCTGTTTAATATTTATATTTTGAGATAGATAATTAATTATTTTTATCAAGTGGGGTCAACAACCGCTTGACATTTGACATACGAATGTCAACTGTCAAGGCTCCATATCAGATCACGTTGTTGCACTCGAGTATGACTCAGAATTCCATCATTCCTAGATCATAAAGAGATCAATTTATTAAATATCAAAAATTGACTAACAGGAAAGGCGGATTGATGTTCTTTAAATTATTTATAATATTATACTCTAGGTTAGATCTAGGTTAATCTCTTAAAATAAAGGAGAGCGTCCTTTGCGATACGTATTGTTGTATAGATTAAAAAGTTGCAATTATTACATTTTGAAAAAAATCCATGATACCAATAGTTATTTTTTATTTCTTTTTAGTATTATAGTTATTGAAATCGACTAATGAAATAATTCAATATATTATATATATTCATGGAATGCACCTTATATTTTGTAAATTTGAACATACATAATATTCATCATACAGATTTTTCTGTCAATATATAATATTACAATAATATGACGGCAACAATTTATTATTTATAATAATTGTTGTCGTACATGGCGTAACTGGTTGTCGTTGTGCTTATCAACCGAAATGTCAAATTACCTTCCGCATTACACTTACACGGCGCGGTGATATGCGCGGGCGCAGAAACAAGAGCAAAAACTTTAAGGTCTCGAACATCGTTTTCGTAATTTTACAGTCACTCGATAACGTTTCCGTAGTGTCTTAAATAACGTTGCTTATTTAAATGGTACCCGCGCCTGCACCTGTAAAACTAATAATGTTGACACTTATGTTTTACTTTTGTGTTTATGTGAAACGATTGTCGACTTCAGTTCAATGTTATTTGCAAATATAAAAACGTAACTCCATTTATTTTCATAATCCCGAACATTGGTTTCTGATAAATAGATATTGAAGACAATTTTGCAAAAATCGAAAGTTCCGGAAATTTGATAATTTATAAGCAGGTATGTCACGGAAAATATCTCAACTAACTTGTGTTTGAAGTTAATTTTATATAAATTGAGTACAAATGACCGGAAATTTAAATTTGTCAACTTTTATAATTGTTACTTCTTTTTCATCTATGATGTTGAAATTGATACAGAACCCTCCGAGAGCGAGTACAATTCGCACTTGACCGATTTTGTTGCTCCGTTAAAATACTTTAAGTCGGGAATGCTGTGAACAGAGTCCCACAAAATGCCGGAAAAGACGAAAATTAAAATTATTAATAATTTATTATACAATATTATATAGAATTGAGGCCGACTTTTAATTACTTCATTGCATATGCAAATCTATATTTGAATAACTTATTCAACATCCATTTAAATATTCTTTTAGCACTCACTATCACTGATATTGCCTAGAATTCAATTGAATTTGTTTCAATACACCAGTTCACCTTGTTTTTCTTGGCCTCAGCACCTTTGACACCGTTTTCTTCATAGATACATAATTTACACCACCATAAAGTCAAGGTAACTTATATCTATGCCATGTCTGTTGCCATGTTATTTAAACTTATGGATATGTGCATTTTATTTGTCCGCTTGTACTCACTAACTTTTTTAATTTGTATCTTCTTTATGCAGTAATTAGCCAATTGGATTTATATATGAATATGGCAGAGTTGATAAATGTATGATATTACGCGACAGTTACAGGTTCATTAAAAAGGATGTTACACTACAACACAAATTGCGTCTAAGTAGCGGAACTAAACGCCGCGCTGTGCCTCGACACCAGAGGGAAGAAATAAAAATAATTAATATTTCATTTCCCTGAGTGGTAATTGCTCACTTTATTTTATGCCATCTAGGTTTGTGCATATGGCGTCAGACTTGAGTTAGTGAAAAATGATATCGATAATTCCATGTTGGCAACCTACACGGGTCGTATTTGGAATGTTAGCCAGCGACGCTGCGTGTGCAGCTCTCACGTGGGCCGCCAGTCGCGACATTTGCCCCTTTAGGTGATGATGTCATTGTGTGCATCGGAAATTGCACATGATTGAAATAAATATATGTATTGAGGAAAATATTATAACTTTAATTTAAACCCAAGCATTTTGTTTTTATTTTTTGGTTTGTATTTTAACTTTGTTAAATATCATCTATAACGAGAACACTGTCTGGCTATAAGCGTAAGGCAAATTATTTCCACTTTTCCGCTTTAGTGGGATATATTTACATTTTTATAGTGATATTCTTATTTATTATACTTAGGAAAGAAAAATAATTCAATAATGCATATCGTCAGTTGACAGTGAGCGGGTCGGGGTGGCGGTCCGTGTAGCGCGTAGGCGCGGGTCGCCCTAGCTTTGGTAACGTGAACAAAGCCTGAATGCGAATATTGTATCTATATGTGAATATGTATTATATTATTTATAATGTAATACATGTACCACGATGCTTAGATATTATATAATGATATAAACTAATTAGTTTAAAAGTTTCCTGAAAACAAAACCCAATATATATTTTCGAATATTCTCGTTGTTAAAACTTTCTTTCTTTTATTCACATGCGATCTCTCATAATTGTAATGGCCGTAGAAACATACAAACTCGTGTGACAAGTTGCAATTTTAAATTATATCAATATCTTTTAGTAAACGTTTTCGAGCACTTTGTTGTTATAATTCGAAAGTCGATCTCAACATTTCACACACTAGATATTATTTTTTTTTTGGTTTATTTTAAGAATATTTGTGGCTTCCTATGTAATCAAATGCATTTGTAAACTTTGTCTTAGGCACTTTTAAATTATAAGTTTAAGGAGTAATTAAATGTTTTTTTTTTCATTATCATCTTCACAAAAAATAACCTTATACGTGCTATTACAACATACTACAACTGCGTAGCGATTTTCAAATGCACATAACACGCGAAGCAACTTACATTACTTCCAAACTGGAATAAGATCGTAAATTTAGTTTAACTCCTGGGCCAAATAAAATTAAATCACTTAGGAATTTTCCATATCAAACTAATGTCCGACAGGCATATTTCAATGTTTTTATGTTTCTCGTAATTACTAACTGTTATCGGCGGCTTCGCTTTTAACGGTTAACCTTTTAATACTTTGGATACCTATAGACTTAAAGCAAGTACAATAACTATAAATTATTATAAAACCCTTACGTAAAATTGCGCACCGATATCTTTGCACTTTATGAGCTACAACCGGTAGACCACATTCAAGGTATCTATGAATTAATTAAGAGACGATGACAAACAGACCTTTCTTTGTGTATTGGCTGTATATAGATTCGCTATTGTATAGTTAAAAGTCTAAAAAAAACAGCTTCACGCTGTATCTCACACACAGCAGGCTATAAAGAGGGGCCGAATTCTGGAAACACTACGTGTTGAGTGTCGGAATACAACACCGCGCTTTGGCTCGACACAAGAGCAAAGGAATAAAAATATTTATCTAAATTTGGCGACTGGTTGTGAATTCAATCTACAACCAGTCGCGTTAGTTACAGTCACACACTTGTGCCCCTGCGCCACGACTGGCCTCATTGACTGGACTATGAAAAGTCTATTATAGCAGGCTTATACTCCTATATTTATTGTTATATTTATAACGTTGAAAAACCAAGTTTCAAAATAAATATAATGTTCAATTTTAATATAAGATAACCATTTGAAATGTTTACTTACTATTTGTTGTTTTTTTTAAATGCCATTACGTTTAAAATATTTTGTTAAATTTAATGTAACTGGTGAGAATGATGCAATTCAGGCAGTTCCCAAAACTTGACCCCATGATTATCTGACCGCATTCCCCGCAGACCACTAATAGATGTACAAATGTTGGTCTGTTTATATTAACGCAATTTAAACGATCATTATTATTATTACTGTAGTACAAGTGTGCGATGTATCTATCAATAAATCTATTTACCTATATTATTTATATTGTTGTAACTTTTGGGTTACTGAGTAAATAGCAGACAAACGCACGAAAAGCTAAAGATTTCCCAAAGTTTGCGCGGGAACAGACTACCGCTAGATTTTATATTCTACGCAAATATAGTGTCGGGCTAGTATGTACAAATTTCTTTATAATATGTGTTCATCATATTTTTTAAATTTAAAAAGCATATATCCTTGTAACTAAAATAAATAAATTAGTTTAATATTACTTTCATTTGGCTGATTTCTCTAAAGATTTTTAATTGTAAAATTAAAACATAAATGTCTGCAATTTGAAGCCGCAACCACCAAGTAAGCGACTTGGGTCAGTGAGTCAGTCAGTCAGGCTTTGTACATTATTTTTATCAGCATTACAAAATAAACTATATTTGTATTTATTATTTTAAGAAAAGTTAAGCTTAATTTATTATTATATTAGATTTAGCGGCGTAGAGTTCTGCCACTCAACACGCCTCGCCTCCAGAATTTGGCAGAAAGAGCGAAACGGAGTGTCTTAAAACTAGGTTCCCTCTGCTTACCCTGCTGTGTGCGGGATACAGCGTGAAACCGATTTTATATTGCAATTTAAAAAGCACAAATATGTTATTTAAATTAAATTTAAATTATTCAAAACATAATCATTTACAAATCAGATAACAGTCACACGAGACTTTTAACATTTATAATCGCTTTTAAATTCTATAATGACCAGATCGATGCTTTCAAAGGAAACGACTAATTACCCACCTACAAAATATACTAATGTGTCGAATCGATAAATACACGTAGACAGTGTGAAGAAGTATTACGAGTGTTATATACAGTGTAACCATTCAAAGTTCAAAATTAATTTAACTATTTCTAGATCTCAGAACAGTGTTGTTTGATTTTGTTTACGAATGCGCCGCTGCACTTTGTTGGATGTGGTGAATATTTCTTTTATAGACTAGTTAAAAATACTTTATTTTGTACTACGTAGTAATATATAACTAATTTAGTCAACCTCGTAAAATAGAATCTCTTTAGAACTATTATTATTTTTACATTCCATATTAAACTTTGACAAATTACCTATACAATTTTAATATCAGCAGTGTATTGTTATTTTTGAAACTTTGATATCTAAGTTCAATCTAATATTTTAAATATTTCTCATACATATTAATAATTTATGTCCTATTTTTTGTTTCAGGTATTACTATAGTTAGCTGTAACCCACTAAAGGAAACTCACATTTAAGTATAATAAGATATTTACATATTTGCATATTTAAAAATATAACATCTGGTAGAAGTTTCTAGATTTTAGTTATTTTTTAACATTAGTTCAAAGGTGCTTAGTAAGTATCAGTGTTAAATATTATAGTGATATTGAATCAATGTTCGACGGAAAATGGAGAATGGAGTGTCTTAACTCTAGATTCTCTCTGCCTACCCCGGTGTGTGCAGAATCCACCTCGGAAGGGTTCATTCCTACTGGCACCACTTGTAAAGATCAAATGAATCCAAGGACTTTATAAAGGCAGATGCGTCTCCACTCTACATATTAGCAGTTTCTATTCAGTTCGTGTAATTTATATCTGTAATAGGCGTTGATGAGCGGGTGTACCTACGGCTTAGGTGTTGTCCGTCAGGTCCACTTTTCTTCCGCCTCGCAATCAGTCCTGCTAAACGGGTTCCATACCACCGCGCCCAGCCCACGCCGTCCGTACGCGATACACTAATCGCATAGCTCTGTGTTTATGTCGTTTTAATACCACCCATTTGAAACTTTGTATATTTTTGTTACTATTTATAAGTTTTTTTATTGTGTCTTAGAAGTAGGTATTGGTAGAGTTCATAATGTCCATCACCAGAACGGAAATCCTAAAATCTTTTCTCGAGTGGGCATCGAACCCACAACCTGTCACGTTAACAATAGCAGGTCCTGCATAACAACTCGCAACGTATAAAATAAAATATTATAAATGACAAAAAGAAAATAGTTTGAACAAGCCAACACTAGGATTAACAGACAGAAAGTGATTAATTTATATATGTAATATATATTGATTCTTTCAAGAACAGGAAATTAATTTAATTAGAGTGAGGGCGCGGCCGTATTTGCGGATTAATAATAATAAATCTTCGATTATTGCCAACCACTCGTTAATATCAAAGTTCGAGTAGCATGACGCTTCCGTTCTATTATTTATGCTTGCTTTTTATCCTATATCACAGTTATGATGTAATAAGTACTGTACGTTTGTACATACTGTGGTCGGGATGATTGTGAGTTCGATTCCCATATAGCGAGGGGGGGGGGGGGGGTTGGGAACGCTTGTATGTATGTATAATATATAAATTTAGTTTTTGGCAGATATACAGGTATTTTGTTTTTTACTCTATAAACGTATGTGTAATCATATTTTTTTCCTTACATAGCTAGGAAGTCGGAGAAGCTAGTGTTAATACATTCACACTCACATAAATGGAAAATGCATTCACATAAAAAATATATTGAATGAAATGAAATGAAAAAATATATTATTACTGTAAACTTATATAGGCCGTCGTGGCGCAGCGGCACAAGGATGTGACTGTAACGCGACGGTTGTGGGTTCGATCCCCACTCGAAGAAGTGAAATATGTATTTAGATTTATATTTCCATTTCTTCTCTGTCACTCAACACGCAATGCCTCCAGAATTCGGCAGAAAGTGGGGAACGGAGTGTCTTAACACTAGGTTCCCTCTGCCTACCCTGCTGTGCGGGATACAGCGTGAAGCTAAAAAAGATAGTTAAACTTAATCCTTAAATAAAACGTATTTCAATTTATTTTCATTAAAACACCGTACAAACCTTTTATGATGCAAGATTACTTGACGCTTGAAGAAGGGTAATATCCAATATTATATGCTCATACCACTTACGTCCTAAAACTTATTTGGACAGGCCTTATCTTCTGTAAGCCTTCCTGTACTTACAGTAATACGTGTATAATAACGTGTGATTCACAAAATATGTACTTTTAAACATTATTTTGGAACATAATAGTGATAGTGTTGAGACACTCTGATGCCCAATTTTCTCCCAATTTTACAGAAATTTCCGGTTAAATTACAAAGCTCAACACCACGTTTCGCATTATCATTAGGGCAGGGAAATGAAAATAATTCATTCTTCCGAGCGAGAATCGAACCTACAACTATCACACACACTTAGACGCTGTGCCACTGCGCCACCATGGCTCCATCAATCAGCTCTGTGTCATCCACATGGACCAGAATTATTATAACTATTATGTTAAATATTCCTAAATATAAATGAATTTGTATCTACAATGATCATCCTCATTAAAACATAATACAACTGCGCCTTAAGGACTTGGAACTACGGCTCTCGGCGTCTGCGATATTTTTTCGCAATTGTAGCCATAATATTTTATTGCACATCATTTTATTCTATTATAAAATTAATTTATGACAACAATAAATTATTATTGTGAATGGTTAATCCAATAATCTCCGATTGTAATTTAGTAATTTGGCTTAGTTACGCGTTTGAACTCCAAAGACTTCGTATTAAACGTCGCTCGATGCAAACTATTTTAGATTTACAGTATTATTAAACAGTAAAATGTGCGTATGAACGCTATAAATCATTTAATTAAAATTAATTTCATTCATAAGTTAATACATTGAGAGGTGGAGATCAAACGACATTACGTACGTATCGTAAATTACCTTGAATATATTTAGACTTTAAGATATATGTTATAAAGACATAAACTACATTCGGCTGACTACTGATGGTTTATAAAATAAATCTACTTAGCCTTATTATTTCTAATAACATTATTTATCTACGTCTCGCTATGCGACGTGACACGCGACGCTGGCGAGACGAGTGACACAAGTGTGTGAATAAAAATATAATCGTAAATTGGCTGTTCTTTTGTACATTTTTTCCACAGCACTCTGTTCTCCTTTTTCCATCGGAACTTAAGAAACAAAGTTTTAAGTGGTTTAATTCAACGCCACATTTCAATTTTCCAGAGCTGATAATTGAAAATATGTCATTGGCTTGAGTTGAAGTCTTTTTGAAAATTTAAATTCCTAGGGAATCTGGGAATTAGTGTTAAGACATTCCAATCCCTCTTGAGATACTTTCGTTAGCCACTTTTCAATCTATTCTCCGGGTATTGCATGTTGACTATATGAACTAAACGAAATGCTTTGCTTCGTTACGAGACCGAGGAAATATTCAATATTTCAATCCCTCAAGTGGGATTTAAACCCTCGCGCTTATATTCGTGGTATCGCGGTAGTCGTTGTGACGCAGAGGAACGCTTGAGGCCCTGCGCCACGACGACTTCAACACCATTGGATAATATTCAATACCAGGTATCTAAGCTACCTCTAACTAATTTCTCTTTTTGCGAAAACGCTACTCTATTGCCAAACACGTAAGGCTCAAAATTCTAAAATAAATAATTTGAAAAAAAAATATTTAAAAAAAACAATTATTTTAAGGATTAATATTGGATTTTTTATGGTTTTTTTTTTTTACTTTTTGGGTTATTTTAAAATCCATATAAGGGAAAATATCATTATTAGTTGTAGAATGTTGTCGCCTCGCCTACGTAGCCCACACATGATTGTATGACTCAGTCTGGGTCGAAATTTTAAAAATCTATCTTCTATATTACTAGATTTGAAAAGTTGATATTTTTTTAATTATTAATCAGTTTTATGTTCGTTTGATGAATTCAAATGCGTCTTTAACTACCCTCATTCAATTAATCGAGTCCTCGTTACCTAACAACTGTCAACTTGTATTAATATATATTACGCTCACTTTTAGTAAATTAATAATTTTTGTTATTACTATATAAACTACTATATACTAGTATATTAGTACACTACTCTGCCAAATCGCTAATAATTCTTATTTTTAATGATAGTATTTTTTTTTCTTTTTTTTATATTATAATAATTTATACAAAAATGATATATACTTAAATAATAATAAAATATGCATAAGCAAGAAACTAATTGTTTGTATAAAAAAAAATGAAATTTAAACCTAATTCCAGGTGACTGCAAATTACATTCTTTTTAATTAAAATTATATTCAAAATATAATAATAACAATGTATATAAATTCAACACCGTCAGTGACCCATTTCGCTGAAACTGCGTAGAAACTCGTAAGATTTACTATCAATAAATAGTGCGAAGTGCGGGCCATCGCATGGACGCCGTGAAAGTAGGTGGAACCCAATCCTCATACAATATACTACTACACTTTATTACTTTAACGTAAACTATGTACACGCAAACAAAAATTATTAATATACAAATAATTTGAAACTGTCGAATTATGCTGTTAATAATAATTAGAGGTCGTCGTAGCGCAGGAGCAAATCATCTGAGTGTGAACGTCACGGTCGTGGGTTCGATGCCCACTTGTGCTCAAGTAATAAGAGTTCCGCCTCAATACGCAGTGCACTCAATTCGGAGACTGAGTGGAAAGTGATGATCGGAATAAATAGATAAGTATGTTATGTGTAAATAATTTTCGATCGAACCCATAACTATAGTGTTTACAATGAGACGCTGCCCCACTGCGCCACCGATAGCTTATATCATATTCGTGCTAAATTAGTTTCCCGGGTATATGTTGCTTGCAATGTATATTGAAATAGTCAACTCGGGGTCACAGCTTGACTCATAATTTTCCTGTTACGTAGGCGTTTACCGGGTAAGGATTTATAAACCTTAAAAGGTGGAAAGAGGTCAGAGTTTGTGACTACAATCCAAATTTATAGATGAATCAAAGTGTGATATTGTTTTTTTTTTTCGTGTGTATATAGCCATAAAGAATAATAATTGACAATCTGTTGCAATGTTTGAGTGAATTCTTATAGAATTAGCAATATCTACGGTTAGACTTGTCTTCACATATAAAATTAGTAAATCTTTTTATTTATTAAAAAGGAAAACGGACTCTGTCGAGTGGCAATCTAGTGGCACAGATACAATTTTTATTTATAATTTATAGTATTTATTTCCTATAGATAATTTTCTTAGTTTTGCACAACCATTGCGCACTTAATTACATCACGGTAGTAATCTATATTAACGAATTAACATAATAATAACATTTACTAGACTATATCCTTAGACCTTTAAATGTCATTCTTTGGACAGACACGAGAATATTATTTAATAAAAAAACCTCAATATGTTTAATCACTCAGCAGGGAAATATTGAAATCTTATCTCGAATATTTGAATAATTCTTGAATAATATGCGCACGCGGCTACTGTGTTACCGATTTTATAAGCCATATATGTACGGTCGACCGACTCGGCTCGAATGAGCGTACCCTACAGCGTACATGTGTGGGCGCGAACGGTGATAGTTTTTAATTTGGAAATATCAAAAATATTCCTCAAAATTTATTTTTTAGTTACACCGAAATAACGTTTATTTAGTTATTTTATAAAATATTTATCGATTTTATTTTAAAGGTTATATAAATAACTTAATATCGTATAGAATCATTAATATACTCGTAGTACCTGTACGTATTATATTATTTCTCAAAGGAATATTAAATATATGCGTTTTCCGATTCTAGTTATACAAGACGAAATGCTGGATATTAAACTCTGCCGATTAGTCTATGTTACAAAGTTCTCTCTGTCTAAATCACAAAATAGAGTAAAAGAAAATTATTAGAGGCTATTTTTCGGGTACCGTACCTCTTAAGGATAAACGTATAAGATAACTTTATTTTCCGTCCGTCCGTCTGTCGATCTGTCTGTCAAGAGCCTCTATCTCAGGAACGCTTAAAGATATAGAATTTAAATTTTAACCGTTTTGGAGCTTACTCAAAGTATAACTCATATAAGTCTACATTCCTTTGATTTTTTATATTAACTTAAAAAACGGACACTGTCGATTATATCGGAAACAGGGATATTTTGACACTATCAAGTGAATCAAAAGTAACAGGGTACTTCCGGTTGATCTGATATTATGAAATTTGGAAGCTAGCTTTGCATCTGCTAGTTCAAGAAAAAATCTGAAAACTTTACATTTGTGATAAAATCCTAATAAATAATAGCCTTAAAGTGGGGGGGGGGCAAAATTTGGTATTAAAGCCGCTAGTTCAAGTGAGGCAATAATTACAATTTATGTGTGAAATCATTATAGTATAGTATTAAAGGAACAGGTAATACAACACTCCGTACCCGCTTCATACTCGAGATGCGCTTAGTCTGCCATAACACCGCTATGAAAATAACTTACATCAACTCGTTGCCTTGATTGGAGATCGAACTCACAACCATCATATTTATACTCGTAAGTTACATAATTTTAAATGAAAACTACATTTTAATGCTTTCCAAATCGACTACAGCATATTGTAAAAGATAATTAAACAGCCTACCCGCAGCGCCTCCAGCTACAAACTCTGCCGTTAATGGCGCTCGACCTCTACCCGGCAGTGGTAAATTAATATAACATTATACTAACTATATTAACACACAGCAGTTAAATGTCCGAATATTAGAGAATATTATGGCGAAAAAGTAATTCACATGCAAATTATTGAGGAAATTTCATTACTTGACCCAGCATACTAAAACCGTTATGGCCACAAATATTTCACATGATTTTCTAGCTGTCTCGGATGTATCGTAGTTTTTTAACATGTATTTTTTTCTTATCACCAGGAAATTTTTATATTTGTATGGTTCTTTATGTCTTCATCACGCGTGTAAACACATATAATTAATGGAAGACAGTCAGATTCCTGTCAATAATGTTCTCATAGATCAATCTGAAAAATGCTCAAACTTGCTACTAATAATTATTTTCGCTTATATAATTATAGTATAAGAGTTAGTTAAAAAAAATTAAAGTATTTCATTTATGTTAACCAAATAAAATGACAACACTCCGCAGATGATAATAATTATATACAAAATTAAAGAAACATTTTAATTTAATTCAAATATACACTCAAACACGCCGTTATAACTGTATTTATTCGCATTACATGAATATCGATTATTTATTCATGCTGATTTTAGTGAATGAATTACGCTCAATAATATGAATATATAAACAAAAATATGTAATTGTTAAGTAATGAATGGTAAGTTGAAGATACAATTCCCATTAACATAAAAAATATATAATACTCTAATTGGTTGTCGTCCACCATGTGGTGATTGCGGATGATTTGAGATTATGTAATCTCGATATTCACACAAAAGGAAAATTATGATAAGAAATACTAAAGGCGAAAGAAATGTGTGAAAATGAATACATTTATATATGAATAACGTCAAAGAATAGTCATACAAAGAAACACATCTTTGAAATATCTTTGAAATTTCGCATGATTGGCCTAGCTGAAAATCATTTTTTTAAATAATATATTTCACGTTGTATCCCGCACACAGTAGGATAAGGAGATAGAGCTTAATGTTAAGACACTCCGTTCCCTACTTTCTGCCGAATTCTGGTGGCATTGCATGTTGAGTGGAAGAACTGAACGCTGCGCTTTGTCTCGACACCAGACCGAAGAAATGGAAATATAAACGTAAATAAATATTTCACTTCTTCGAGTGAAAATTGAACCCACAACCGTCGCGTTATAGTCACACCTTTGTGCCGCTGCGCTACGACAGCCTCAATTTCTTTTTAATATATAGTCTATATACCAACAAGTAATAACATATTTTTCCCATCTATTTCTCAATCATAAAATTAACAAGTAAATTTTCAGATAGAGTATAATGTCATTTTTATGCACATACATTTCTTTCTGTCGAAATATTATATATATATAAATATACACATAATATAGACCACGTGGCATTAATAACTGCAAAATTACACCTTAAATGCTAAGCAGAACGAAAATCAATTTGCCGTTCGCGGGTGGAGGCGGAGGCAGGCACTACCTGAGTTTTTTGTCTGATAACTGAGGTCGGGGCAGTGCGCGGGCGCAGCTTGACTTGGCCGCGCGTCTCTTGTACTCGACTGTTGTATATTGTGTTGTGCACCAGCTACACTGTATTCAATCGTTCTTCTTTCTTTGGAAGTAATATATTTTTTTACTTGAAGTGATTACATTTTATGTGTAACATACTTGGATTTGAATATGGATTATTAGTGATAATTTTTGAAAGTGTTTACTGTGTTCGGAACTAAAAACAAAGTGTCAAGTGTTTGGTTTATATATTATATACTTATTGGTAAAGTGTTTATAACTTTAATATATAATTCGTTTGTGTTTTTTAATACCAAGCAACTGGGATGTACATGCATATGTATATCAAATCGGAGAGATTTTACCCAAAGCCGGACACGCAACTGAAGGATGCCGATATTTCGGATTATGAGGAGGAGTTGGATGGTCGTGAGTTCCATTTTAGAATTTTTTTTTAATGTAATTTTGGTGCCTTACCTTATCATCAATAAAATATAGGTGATTTGATTAGAACATATATATTTATTATATTTTAATTAACCTTTTATTTTTAATTCTATATACTTAAATTTGGTAATCGCCCGCTTATATATATACTTTTATAGTGCTCCTAAGAATTGTTTTAATCTTAAAGATTTAAAAAAAGAGTATAAATATTAATTATAAAGTGTAACTAAATAGATATTTTTTTTTCTAAAAATATTTTCATTTTTAGTAATAATAGTCACGATAAAATTTTATTTTATTTAGCGTAAAATGCTCGAATAACAGACGGCACGCATGTGTCTCACGTTGATGTCTTTCGTATGGACGATACGCACCGCTACACTTTCTTTCATACGGGTGCATTTGCATTGCCATCGCATTAAATTGAATAGGTATTTATGAAAAGAAATATTATCTTTAACAAGGAAGCAATTTCATATATATTCTGAGTTCTTTATGTGCGCTTTTGTTGGTATAATATTCATTGTTGTTTTCGTTTTGCGAAACATTGTACTTTTCTTTTAAACAGGTCTAAATGTTTCTGGACAATTTAAAAGTAAGATAATCGTTTCCTACTTGGTTACTACGCTACTTAAACGCTACGCTACTTACGCTTACGCTAATTAAAGTGTCAATTAAAGAAATGAACTGTGGCATATATTTTTAGTGTAAATAATACATAAAAATATACTTGTCTATTTATAGTCGCTCAGTAATTGTCACATTCGACATGTCTTACCGTTACACGGAGATACCTTATACATGTAGGTTTTAATATTTATATAATTGGAATACTTATAATTGGTGTAATATAGATTTGCCTCAAACATTTTGTGGTCCTTTTTTTTCGCTTAGTACAAAAAACTTTATATTAAATCGCTAAGTTACTAAATGTAGACGGCATATTAAATAAATATATTTATAAAGTTTATACATGTAATTGTTACAGACTTGTTTGGGGCTTGCCGACTCTTGAATATTGAAGCATCAAAATGTTAACATATAGTTTATTTTTCATAGTAAATGTTATAAAACTTCTTTCGTTCTGAGGTAATGAAAAAAAATGTAGTATCTTCATTTCAAAATCCCTGGTTTCGAGAAAACTTTCACATTTCATCCCAAACCAGGTAACCTTGAGACCCCGCATAATGGACACCCCTAAATAGGCAACTTGTAAATAGCAGAAAGGTTCGTTACGACAAAGGTACGTCGGCGCTCTAAAGAGATTAAAAGACCATCGGATTAGTGCGGGCGATTTAAATTACGGTACATAATAATTGCTATTTGGTTTTAAATTTTTTGAGGGGGCTCTCTCTGCTGGTTGAAGTTGACAGATATTAAAGAGATCAAAATCAATTCTAAGCCTAAATATTATTTACCGATTTAAAATAAATCAGCTTCACGCTGTACCCTGCACACGCACGGGTAGACAAAGGGAACCTAGTGTTAAGACGCCCCCTTCCCCATTTTCCGCCGAATTCTGGAGGCATTGGGTGTTGAGTAGCGGAACTCAATGCCGCACTTTGCCTCAACACCGGAACAAACAAATAGTATATAAATAAGTATTACATTTCCTCGAATTATTATTTTTAAGGTATTATTATTAAGGTATTGAACCCATAACAGTCGCGTTAAAGTCTCACTTTTGTGCCGCTGCACCACGATGGTCTCAATTATTTATCGATATACTAATAATATTTTTCAATTTACTTCACAAAATATTATATATATTACCAAAATTTAATATTTTATAATTTCTATATAGACACAGAAAAGGCTTTCTTTGTTAGAGCTTAGCGTTGTTTCTGAAAGCTCACATTCTTTGATAATTATGAAAAGATATGTTTTAGAATTTCCGAGAAACATTCACAGCAGTTGAACATTTCTAAACAAAATAGCAATCATATTGTCCTTTTATTTATAAATAACAATACGCCAAGTTGGAGACTTTAACTTCAATACTTTAATGATGGCGGAGGAAACAACGGTTTTGAACGTTCACATCTCAATGAACATAAAAAAACCCCGAAACTAAATACACTTCCCACATTGCAACTACAATGGCCATACTAAAAAAAACTTACCCTACTTTGCCAGGGCGAAACCCTTGCGCATGCCTCGCCTTGACAGTACTGAGTTTCAAGTAAAAACATTTTTTTTTATATGTCGCTCAACTCGTTTGTGTTTCAAAATCACCCTTATCCTTATTCAGTTAAGGGATATTCGAAAAAGAATAATTGATCACAATAACTTTGTAGTCGCATGAAAGCAAATTTCTTATTTCTTGGAAAGGACATTTGCCTAGAAACCAATAAAAAAAAAGTGCAGGTAAATTTGACCTGTAGTTTTTCTCAATTTGTAAGCAGGAAATCGCCACAATGCACCATTGGTCACGGTACTAGTCAGGTATGGGATAAATAAACCTCTAGGTTTGTACTCTGTGCACATGCAAAGGACCATATTGTTAATTGTATTGAAACTTTGGATAACAATGTGAAACGTCATAGTTTGGAATGATTTAACAATGGCTTGGTCTCCAAGTTATTAAAGGCAGGCGTACAAGACAGACTCGTGTACATCATACGAGACTACCTATCGAACCACTCTTTTCGCTACAGGGTCGAAGGTACCCTATTCTCCAGTCGGCTGAACAGAGTTGGAGGCCCCAAGGCTCCATCCATCACCGCTTCTGTACAATCTATATACTCATGACATCCTCAAAATCAGAGGTGCAAATCTAGCACTATCGCACCCATCTTCTTCTGCGCCAGTGTTGTGGTCCTCATCACAAAAGCGAACGACCCTAAATATGTAAGTACCGCCGTAACACATAATAGCCGACCTTTCGCACCTCGGCGTGAGAGGAGCACGCAACTAATTTTCCAAAAGGCACCAAGATCTCTACCCAGGAGGCATAGCTCGGACCGAGTGAAGCAAAGTCCTCCACTACAAACGGTATTCGCAAGCCGCGGTCCGAGTCTCAAAGGAGACGCTCTTGCGACACTGTGTTCTCATTTGATGTTACCTTCCAAGGTAATCAAGCCAAGAACTCCTCTAGCTCGGCCTCCCTCTACCTCTACCTCTCTCTCTACCTCTACCTCTCTCTCTCCTTTACCTCCCACGGTGACGCCCTAACGTCACCGTTTTTTCGAATCAGCATACTGCTCATTCGAAAAAATAGATAAAACTCACATTGTATTCCATGCACAGCAGGGTGGGCAGAAGGAACCTAGTATTAAGACAGTTTGTTCCCCCTTTTCTGCTGAATTCTGTCGAATGGTGTAGCTCAACGCCGCGCTTTGCCTCGATTCCAAAGTGAAGAAATATTAAATATCTCATTTCCTCAAGTGGGAATCCGATTCACAACCTCTCGCGTTTGCAGCCAAACTTTGTGCCACGACTGGCGTATAACTAAACTAAAATTGACGAAATTGACATGAACGACAAAAATTATATAATACTATGCGAAGTTAAAAGACAACTATTCACGTGAATTCCGTCTGTAGCGCACAATTTACACGTTAATATTATACCATTAAGAATTAGTGATTCACTGTCCAAAGTGTATCAAATAAATCCAAGCAAGGTCGGGGTCGGGGCCTAGCTTGGGGTCGGGGTCTACTACGGGGGCGGGTGAAAAGGCCGTGGGAGGGTCGCGATGCTAATGCCCGTCGAAGGTTCGGCACCTTTGACATTTAAAGCTAACGTCTCTCGTTCGTTAGGTTTATTTCTGCTATAGGCATCTCTAACCGAGAAACTTGAAATGTACGGAATAGTATACGTACTCGTATATAACGAGTTTGAGATGCGAGTGGTTTTGTTGCGGTTGTTTACTATAATGTAAAAAAATCCGCTTCACGCTGTATGCCCGCACACAGTAATAGTGGAAGTATACTAAAGTGTGACTGTAAACGCGACGGGTAGTGGGTTCGCCGCTCAACACGGAATGCGAGTAATTGTTGTACCGTTTCTTACAAACACAGGTTGACTCCACGTCACTCCAGGCATGCTGTAAACTCCAATCCAGCTTAACAATACGTTTCGTACAAACGAAACGTTGACACTAAAATATTTAATGAACCTGCAACCATACCTCCGTCTGTCAACGCGTCCCGACTGTACTAAAATATATTCAATTACGCATGCATTAATTATATACGAGTATATAATATATATATATACGTACTGGCGACCGATTATATTATTCAACTCGGCTTAAAACAACAATTTTTTAATAAAAACATCGTAAATTACAATATTACGACAATTTTAATGTTCACAAGGAAGGTAATTCTGAAATTGGAACAATAAACGAAAGCCCGAAGTGTGGCGCCGAATCAGTATAATTATTCTTAAATGCATAAAAAAAAACAATAATAACTAGTTGTACGGCATAAGTAATACCCGGGTATGTCATTAAAGTTGACATTTCAAAGATTTTAAAAGAATATATGGGGTTTTTTTTTTGTAATATTTATACCAGAATATTATTGTTAATTTGTTCTTACAATGAATTTTAGATAAAATAATTAAGTGATTATAATTGATGTAATATATTATAATAGAAAAAAGTTAGAAAAGTAATTTAAGATATTTTTTCTATTCCACTTATGCGACATGTAGACTGATTCATATTTAACTACCAAGTTAAAGACAGAGGCATGTATGTATGTATGTCGCTTAAGTTAAGCAGAAAAACATGTGTCAATTTTTTACATTCAAAAATATAACTTGACATGGTACTTACAGGTACTTACATTACAAACATTTGGAATCGAATCCACGATCTCTAGCTTAGCTGTTCACTCACATGTGCGTAGATTTAATGTGTAGAAATCTATTCATATGCGACGTTAAAGTTAAACTCGTAGGGTCGTATGGCGGGTCACGGGTGATGCTAAACAGCTAATTGCGGATTCAACGCGACCTCCTCTTTAGAAAACGCGCACTCGAAAGGAATTTTAAAGGCGTTATGTATTTATGTCTGTATGTCGTTTGGTGGTGAAATGTGAGAAATGCCTTTTTTTTGTTCAGTATGTTTTCAAGCTTAAGGCAGGAGCAGGTAGAATGAACATTGTAGTTACGATATTATTATATGGCACAAATAAAACCCATAATCGACAATTAATATGTAATTTATGTATATGGTTTGACAGTTAACAGCATTTGTTTTCGGGATTTTTATTTATTTTAAATTGAAACTCAGAAACAACAATTTTTTTGGAAATTCAACGTTTCGAACACTGCTGTAGTTTGTTTAGATTTGGGCGGACTAAATTAGTCTGGTAAAGAATTTAATATAATATTGTTATATTTCTATACTTATCACTAAGGAGATATTTTTATTTTACATACGTCTCATGTACTAGATTTTTCATTGTGCAGGAGTATTATTTAAGATTATTACATCATAATATATGTAACAACAAATTACATGTGCAGTTATATTATAGCCCATCAAATAGTGTTGTAACGCAGTTGGTCATAGACGTGATGTTTGTTAGAGTTGTATATGGACTGAATAACTTTTTTTTTCAACATTAATATTTATTTTAATAGAATTTGAACTTATAATTATCGTGTATGTTCAGGCTACTACTACTACATCACTGGGTTTTATGGTAAAAGAAATATGTGTATACTGCTTCTAGCTATCATAAAACAACTGTGGCACAATACTTCGGTAGTTTCGCATAATTACGATGTTTTATTTGAAATAATTTTGATTCCAAAATAAAAGTGTTCTCTTTGTCATTTACCATATGCAAATATTCAGATATTTAAAATACGTTAGGTCATGCCATGATCATACATTAGGGTTGTTCAGCAAAGATGGATGTGGAAAGGCGTATTGCTGCCGATAACATGGTTAACGGTGCTTTAGCTGCATTGATGAGATGGCAAAACGTCAGCACAGCTGCGCGTTTGGCCGTACACAATGCGGTTTTGGCACCGACGCTGACTAAAAGAATCAAAGAAAGATGAATACCGTGGACATGCGATCTCTTCGTAGGATATGCCGAATCAGCTTAGCTGATCGAATCCGTAACAAAGAGATACACAGAATGACAGGTAATAGCGAGAATGTCACGATGAGAGTGAAGGACGTGCTCAGCTGGTTTGAACACGTCGAACGAATGAGTGATGAAAGAATGACAAAAAAGATTTATGATAGAAAAGTGAGTGGTAAGAGACATTGGAGAGACCTCGGTTGACCTTTGAAAATCAGTATTAAAGATACTGGAGGAAGGTCACATAAAAAGCATGAGGAGGGCATGCATGAAGAGGTTGATGACTGTGGACGAGACGAAAGAGCTATGTAGAGATTGTAGCGTTTGGCGCTCTGTTCTCTACGCTAGCGGGGTAGAGAGTAAATAAAACGTGATATACGGGATATATGGGATAAAACGTGAAGCTAAGTTAAGGCCACAGTAAAAGATGAGTTTATGACACATTATATAATTATCGACTAAAAAAGCATATGGTGTAATTCCTCTATAAAAAATTACATAAATGGTTTCTTCATATTTAAGAAATATGATATTTCATTTCATAGTAATTTATGAGACTTACCTACTTAGCTCTTGTATATTCAATAATTAAATTTAATTAATGTAAATATTAATTACTAATTATACATATAGAATTAGTGGTTATATTTATTTAGGTCGTCGTGGCGCAGTGACACAAGAATGTGACTGTAACGTGACGGCTGTGGGCTCGATCCCCAGTCGAGGAAATTAAATATTTATTTACATCTATATTTTCAATTCTTCGCTCAGGTGTCAAGGCAAAGAGCGACGTTAGGTTTCGCCACTCAACACGCAATTTCTCCAGAATTCATCGGGAAATGGAGAACGGAGTGTCTTAACACTAGGTTCCCTCTGCCTACGATGCTGTGTAAATGGATACATATGCACTAAGACCTCGAGTGTAAAAGTGTAAATATTACCTACAAACATAACACCTGTTTAAAAGTTAACAGTTAACCAGCACATGGAGGTTTGAACAAAACTTTGTACTTGTAGGGCAAATATTGGTTTTGGTGGAGGTGACCTCTCGACGACCTCTCGACCGGACGACAACGATGACTATCGGCTATCCGGTTTGAGCGTGGACTCACATACTTAATTGATTCCACTGGACGCGTAACCTGCCCGCTTCTAAGTGGACGAATAATAAAAACTTCGATTATTATAATTAACGATTCATAATTTTTTTTATTATTACTATTATTATTATTTGCGTATAAATTATTGACTCCTAATTAATATTGAAAGGAAATTGGTTTTGGAATGAGCCATAAAATTATGTTGGCATGTCTGTAGGTTGTTGTTTTTTTTATTTATATATATTAACTATGGTCTATACGTTGACATAAGAAATTGATAGGCAGATAAAATATAATTTATTCTAAAACTTAAGTAGTAGCGTATGTAAATATAATTTCTACACATAAAAATTTCTTGACTGTTGATTGACCTGAAGTAGTCTAAGGTTGTTTTCAAGTGGCGCAGTCTCTTAGACATACACACATACATATATACCAAATAAGGAATGTTCAAACTAAGTATTTTATTTCGATTCCCACTCGAGGAAGTGAAATATTTCTTCACGTTTATATTTCCATTTTTTTTTTCGCTCTGGTGTCGAGGTAAAGCGCGGCGTTGAGTTCTGCCACTCAGCACGCAATGCCTCCAGAATTGGGCAGAAAGCCCACTTTCTCATCGACACCGACACCTCTGCCTACCCTGCTGTGTGCGGGATACAGCGTGAAGCTGGAAAAAAAATTATATTTTTATTTGTTCGCTCTGGTAACAAAGGCTGGTGGCAAAGTGCAATGTCTCAAATATTGAATGAAAAATGGAGAACGGAGTCTGGCTTGACCATAGATTGCCTTTGTTTATTTCCATGTTACATGAGGGGTAGGGGTAGCGTAACCTACACAGGTAGAAGACAACGAGATGTCCATTTAAAATGTTTGAACAAAAAACAATTGAATTGTTTGAAGCATCGTGTGCAATGTTCCTTGCTATACAAATAAAAGAAACATTACCTGAAAAGGGTATTTATCCTTTTCTCCATCAACTCCAACAAAAAAAAATACAATAAAATAAATAAGTTGAAGAGAGAAAGAGAAATAAATGAAACAACACACGCTTCAAACAACTTAATCTCAACGACATCCACTTACTTGTTCACGTAACTGCGCACTGAGCACTGCGCACTGCGCACCGAAGCCCCATCTGGCCACCGCAGGTGGATGCCAGGTACCAGGCAAACATAAACACTGCGGAGTGCTTGTCCGGCCGGCACTGTAAACACACACAGAGCGGGGGACAGGTGACGCCACAGCTTGTTGGTATTTCGGTGAGTACAGGTTTGATTGTCAAGTTCAACGATCGGAGATAGATTCGACGTTAATTGAATTAAGGTGTCTCTTAACTAATTAAAAGGGTTATTTGAATATATATATATATATATATATATATTCCGGTTTCCGGTTTGTTATGTAATAATTCTCTTGTATTCATTTACTCAGGTGTGTTTTAATATAGTAATGTAAGTAGAGGAACAGTGTGTGTGTGTGTGTGTATGTGTAAAATTAAATATATAAAAAACATGTGCAATCAACAGGTTTATAAATGTTTCATATCGTAAAATCGTTTTCTATCGTTAGTTATATTGTACTCGTAATAAGATTTTTCGTCACTAATCGGCAAAAAACACAATTTTATAGATATCATGATTATAAATAACATAAATAACTTTTATAAATAAAGAATATAAATTTGTAATATAAGTATGGTCATTTTTTTATATTATTGTGAGATTAAGAAACGTCTTATTTTGGCTTCTTTCAAGCATACAGCGGTGCACACAGTAGTTCCCCTGACACCGCTCATTATTCGAAACATTGTGTTGATTGAACTCAACTTGTTTGTCGGCTACTACTGCAAATCGAACCTAGAACTGTTGCTTTTGTAGTCGCCCTAGCACCACAACGGTACCATTCTTATATAGTTAATAATACCTTTCATTGCCTTGTAAATAGATTTCTGATTCATATTGGTGTTACGGCATGAATCCATAATGTGTACAGTTTATGATGCACACCCGAGTCCTTCAGAGTCGCACGGGAGGCGAGGTCGCAGACCAAACACTGAGTACATTCGTTTATTCATTATAATTTTTACTTTACTTGAATTAATTTGTTTTTTCTTTGTATTTTGTTAAAATACCATACAGAGCCATGAATCTCAACACGCCGTTATAAAGTTGCTGGCATAGAGAGTCTGGCCCTCCGGCATTCGGCAATAGCCTGCCAAAGGCCCTGGTGACGTTTACTAACTTCGGTACAAGCTGAGCAAAGTGCGACCCAGGGTCAGAACCAGATACTTCATCTGAGTCCGTACCTCCACCACCAATACAACTATAAGCCAAGTCTTAAAAAGTGGAAATTTGTAGATAAAGGGATATCCCTTATATGAAGAAATATTAATCTATATCATCTATTATACTATTGTGTCTGGGAAAATTATTTAATAAGTTTCACCAGAAACCTTTCTGATCATTGATGAAATCGAACTACAAACTTAAAAACTTCAACCAATATTGGGACACCTAATATTTAAAATGATTGTAACCTTATATCTTATTCACTAAATATGGTATCGGTGATTTATGCATACACAAATTTATCAGTGAGACGAATTCCGATCGAAACCCACGTCTCCATTGTTAATATGCCTAATACTAATATTACGTGGTATAACCACCTGTGGTCCTTGACTTGCGGGCGGCGACGCCCACGCGACGCGTGGCATTTCCCGAACATATGTTCTTATTGATTTTTCTATTAAGACGAAGTGACATCTGATGTGTTCATGTTTGCTGATGTATCGTCACAGCTTCTAGTATGCATGCTAAGCGGAAATTCTTATGGTTGATTGTATATATACGGTTGTGTAGTATGGACTTCCTTTATAAAATATTAGTTTTTTCTATAAATTCCCTAGTTAACGCTTTAACTGTGTTTCAATCAAGCTCAGTTTTTACATTAAGTCAAATAATATGCGTGAACAGATATAAAACATTCAAAATTATGTACACTCAGTTATGGTAATAGATACATACCACCACTACTACTACTATATACTATATATGTCTGGTCAGTGGTGGCAGAGGGGCACAAGGGTGTGACTGTAAACTTGAATATCATATTATCTATATATATACTTTCATAAATTAAATGTGTACGTCCGTTAAGGTTATGGGCAAAGTTTTGTTTGATAATCTCGCTTAAATTATTTGTAATACTTAGCGAGGGCCCCAGCCATAGCCGGCCGCGACCTATCGGCTGTCAACAAGAATAGGCCAAGCCTTCTAATTATGTACGCAGCACTACGTAAGACATGTGCGTGAGTATAGAGAGATCCGCGTAACGTTTTAAATATCAAAAATTATTTAGACAAGACGGATTTTGTTTTGTATTTTTCTGTCTTTTGTGGTTTATTATCGATCAACTAAAATTACATTTTAGGATTGCTTCTATAACATACATTGACAATTTATTGTATGTAAAGCTATATATGTATTGTAAAGCTTTTAAAATTGTATATTTTATTAATTAAGTAATAATTAAAGAATTTGATTTTATATTATTTTAAACAACTGTTCCAGTTTTCTAATAATTTATAAAACTGCAATAGCCGTATAAAGCTATCAAAACTGTAATTTTTAATGGGAAAATATTTGACTAGCAAAATTCGCAGCAGTTCCAATAAATAATCCGAACGATATCAACTGTCTTGTTCAACCGTACTGCGAACGGATAAAGCCGCTATAGAATGCGTAATTTATGTTTCTAATCGGTCGTATTGAATTGTTCAAAATATCAACACGCACCTTTAACTAATACTATCATGTTACTACTATACAGTAATATGAAGTGCGACCGGCGAGTTGTGGCCACCCCGAAGTTAGATATAGGTGTAGACTTTAAAAAGTTCAGAAAGCCCAACTTCAGTTCGGGACCACGACTCGTCAGCCGCACTGTAGTCTTGTTTATTTGATAGCACACACAAATTGGCATCTAGTCCAGGTTTGTACCCGCCGCGCCGACAAGATGACAATGAAACTCGTAGCTTTCTATGTCGACATGTTGTACGGCAATATCGACTGTATCTTTGAAGCAATTTCATACTATTTGCATATTATCCGTTTATTGTTCACTATCTATTGTGTTATTATATATAAGATTATACATGTTAAGTGAGAAAACTGAGTGTCTAAACACTAGGTTCCCTCTACCTATCCTGCTGTGTGCGGGATGCAGCCTGAAGCTGATTATATTTATACATCTTATTTTTTTTTTGAATTCTTCGCTTATCTTATTCAACCAATGGATGTGATATCCACAGATTTTTTTTAAATCACGTACTTGTGTATACAAATGGTTCATTGGCATATTTGAACGGGCCCGATCACTTAGGCAGGCTGTTTGGCGTTCGCCGCCATTCGGGTCAGGTGCCGCCAACGGTACCTCGCTGCTGACCCTGCGTCAGCTGCTACGGCGGAGGGCATCGGAGGTAGCGTGGATAGTTATATGCCTATTTTGAATTTTAGTTTTGCTTAGACAGTTTTTTCAATTTATTTAATGTCAATTACTAATATTGAGGAAAATAAACAGTCTCTAGGAAAAGAATATCTTTTATTAATATATATTATTGTTTGCTGTGCTTCTAAGCCTTTATTAAATATGTCATTACAATAATAATGACCGTAAACAACACGCCAACATTTAAACATAATATCTAATTTCATCCATATTTCCTCTTTATTTTGAAAAAATAGTTTTATTAAATTCTTAGAATGAAAAATATGCTATTATATAAAGTGTGTACTTATACCGTACTAGGCGCATAGATGTCAAGTAAAGGCTTAAACACACAATGCAGACACACGTGCCGTACTCAGTAGTGCGGCCCAGGGTTAATTGAATTCTTGTACAAACGCATCTTACCAAAGAGTTCCGGTACGCCGCTACAGGCAAACCTATAGTAATATTACATACAACCAAATACATTTGGATTTCGTATAAAAGTATAATAGTAATATAGAGATATAAATAATATTTTCTTTTTACTATAGGCATTAGATGTGTATATAAATAATAACGTAATCAGTATGTACCTGATAAGGAAATTAAATATACTTAATTTATATATAATAAAAAAGAGTACGGACCGAGTGTCGGTAGTTCTTGGTATAGTATTAATTAAAAATATACATTTCTTTATTTATTCTGACGAACTAATAGACATTTGTAGTCAATACATTTTTCGTTTATAGTTATAGTAAATCTGTCTTAAGCAAAGTTTTCTTTCACTCTATGGAACTAATAGACAAGCAATAGATTATATTTTTTTTAGCTTCTCACACTTAGAAAGGTAGGCAAACCTAGTGTTAAGACACTCCGTTCTCATTAAGACACTTTCATTTCTCGTTTTCGCGCAGCGACTGATCTCCATCTGCTTCGTAATATTTTTGGAAATAATTAAAATAACCCATTTTATATTTATAGTTGAGATACCTTGTCCCGCCAAACCATCGTCAACCTAACAAGTGTTGTCATTGCGACATAACGGTGACCGCTTCCTTCATTATAATGTCAATCGACAGGTGACCTGGTGAGGTGGTCGCCGTCCAGTTCGGCGCCGGAAGTCGTCGCTCATAGTACTCACGACATTTCGCGATCACTTCCTGTGTTTAATTCTCGTACAGGTCTAAGAGGAAACGCTGTGGAAACTAAGCCTTTTATCTGCTGAGAAATCATTTATTTCTGATGTTTGAGGCGTATTCGGATTATGTTCTCTTTAATTCCGAATATTTCACTTTGGATTTTCTTTTGGTTAGAGAGTTAAATTGCGTTTAAGATGTTATCCAAAAAAA
>JBAIZZ010000203.1:205650-254091 GCA_037355905.1 Heliconius aoede | reverse complement strand
TTTTTTCCCGTATGTTGATTGTTTTCTTAAATTTTTTGTGTAGAGGCTTTTAAGTAATAATCTATTATAAATTTGAAAATATATATATATATATATATATTTTCAAAATATATATATATATATATATTCTAATAAATATATATATATCTATCCTAAATATATATATATATATATCCTCGGTATGCTATGTTTTATAAGTGAACGTGTTTGAACACTTGATCAAATAGCACACGAGCGCCTGCACTGTGATTGAGATTGAGTTCTGACAAAATAATGATGGTAATAACGATCGAAGTCAATGTTATAATTTCGATGGCCTCTCGGACCATCTCGATTTCGTTGCGTTCAAAAATTGCGCACTAGATTTCACTTTCCCTGCTTTTAATTTTATTATACTCGTCTCTCTTTTTCATTGGATTTTGTCACGGTATTTTTTTTTCTTTCATACGTTGCCAACTTTCTTGTGGCAATCATGTACAAGTCGCGATGTAAACAAGTTCATGTATTTTATATGAGTTTTAATATATATTTTTTAATTTATTTACAGATTGAACTAAGAGAAGTCTTATTTTTGTATATGCTGTCACTATAGAATATTAATGAAATAAAGTTTTAAAAAACACTTAATTTACTTTACATACTACATATTATAGAGTGCACTAAAACAACAATTTAAGCTGTGTTCGGCAACAAATTAGTAGATTATCCATATCGCCAGAGAAGCTTTTAATAAATACAACTAAATATATATTTTATACGATAGCTTAAGTAGAACAATTTGGAAACGTTAGAAATGAGTGCGGTAATGATAATTTCTGTTCCCTAATGTGTTGTACATTGTAACACTTGTCCGGCTGTTTATCATCAGCTACTTGCCGCGTCGGTCGTGAGCGCTAAATAGATTCAATTTATTATATTATGTTCAGTGCTGTGTTCAAATTTATTATTTATTTATTTATTATAGTAATTTGACAGGCGCTTAATTAATCTCTTTTGATAGAATGCAAATGATGAATGAAGATCTACGTACGAAAATTTGAAAGTCGATTTTGATAATAGTCATTACTTATTATTTGTTATTTTTAAAATGTTATTCAACACTCAGCGCAAAAAAATACATATATTTTTTCGGACGCGTATATAAATATTAACATAGTGTGATGTTAAACCGCGCTTCTTGGAATGGTGTCAGAAGAGTTATCTAAGAGGCGCGGGTTCAAATTTTGCTATGTTAAAAGTTTTATACATTTTCTAAATACACAGTAGATATTACTTGATTTTAAAAAAGCACAAATATTTCGTTTATTATGAATTGTCGTTAACATTTTTATGCATTATATATATACAGTATAACATACTGTATTTGTTTAGAAACTCTACGAGAGAAGTCTACAAAAATAAAAACAGTGTTTTAACAGTTAAACGATATGTAATAGTGAGAATAACAACTTTTTAAATATAAAATATAGCATAATAAAGTCAGAATCACCAATAAAAATAATACGAATGTGTTTAAATAACAAACAAAAAACTTTATAATAGCGCAGGAGAGTAGAAATGATGAGAGATTTACGAGTCCATCGGAATAGTTGCCTTTTTACATGTGTGTAGTAATTTTTGTTTTATGTTGTTATATAAAAATGGCCGTTTATTTTATTAAGAAACATGTCATCTTTCTTTAAACATATTTTATTAGCACATTTGGATTTCACTTTAAAGGAATTGAGGAAATTATTTATAAATATAAAAATAACATAGTGTCGAAACTTCATTTAGACTTGTTGCCTTATAAGGTAAAAATAACAAATATAACAATTCTTTTAAATTATTTTCATAGTAAATCATTCCATAAAAGAAAGTTTGACATCGTTGTACTACTTTGAATTTAGAGTTTTTTAGCTAAAGCGTGGCGTTGAGTTCCGCCATTCAACACGCAATGTCCCTAAAAAGAAACAAGAGATAGAGGAGAGAAAAATTGATTGTCTTAGCATTTGATTGTCTATGCCTTCAGGAAAAAGCGTGACACTGCAAAAATAAAAACATCAACAGAAAAGTAGAGTATGAAAGCTATTACAACTCTACATCATAACGCTTGAGGCAATCCGGCCTCATATAAAAAAAAAGATGAGCTTATTTTTAAGCGTACAACGCAATAAACATAAAAACCGTCTCTATTAGAACACGTTGTTCTGTCGCCGAATAAATTGTAGCTCATTTGCGTTAGTTACGGCTAATTCGGCCGACGCCGGCTCGTGCTGTCGTTAGAGCGACGGGACGGATTTATTTACGGCTTGATAAGCGGGCCACTCGATTCAACGCGATTTTCTATTTCGAAATGTAATAATCTTCGCGATTTGTTTGATATATTGTACAACTCCATATTTTGATAATTTTTAATGGGTTTAACGATATATTATTAGTTTTGGCGTGATTGGAGAGGAAATGTTAATGACAATTGATCATATCTGAGGCCACAGCGATGATCACGATGCACAAGTATGTGACTGTACATGAGACAGGCTGTGAGTTCAATTCCCACTTGAGGAAATGGAATATTTAATATGTTCATTTTTTGTCTCTAGTGTAGAGGTAAAACGCGGCGTTGAGTTTCTGCACTAAACACACAATACCTCCAGAATTTGGTGGAAAATGAAAAAAAAATCTATTTTATTAAATACAACAATGTAAACAAATATTCGTAAATGACAATTTAATTGAACAACTGATAGATATATAGTCTAACATAATTAAGATTTTAACAGTTTACTCAATGTAGAGCTTTCAAGTTGCGTAGAGGAATAAGTACATCGCTATTACGAAACTAGAGCACTGAGCAACACGGAAGCACCATTGTCTATTAATTTAACTAATACACTAATACTGTTTACTGAGAAATTGTTTTATAGTGGCTATTAATTTGTATTATTAGTGGTTTCTGTAAATTATATGATATTTGATTAATTTCAAATAATTATTTAACCAAGCCTAAGAAATCAAGAGAAGATAAAATGTTTTTGATTACTTACTTATACTAATATTACTCTATTTTTATTGAATGATAGAAACTCATGTACAATCATAAAAAGCAGCTTCTGGCATTCACCTCACCCCTACATGGAGATCGAATCCACATCCATCGCGTTTATAGTCAGACGTTGTCTTGATGTGGCAGGACAGCCTGTATATATGTATAAAATTATATATTGATTTGACTCCTTGTTGTGATTATATTAGTATGCTACCATTGATAAATGACTTATAGTTTTGATAACCAGTATTGTTCGTTCCACTGACATTAATGCATAAGGATTTATTTTGCACGTGACACCTGTCAGAAGCTGATGAGAGATTAATACTTTTTAATTTGAAAAAACCACTTGTGAAACACTCAGCCTGATGAGTATCTGTAATAATAGAATAAGATATGGCAATATTGCCTAATCAAGATCTTGAATATGTATTTGTGGGTTGATAAATGAATTAATAGTGGTTTAAAATAAGAAAATCTTTGTTTTTTTTGTGATGATTAGTTTTAAGATATATTTTAATTATAATTTTGTAAATTTAATGACACATAAAGTCGATGAGATATTAAAATGATTTGACTCTCAGTTAAAAGAGTAAAACTTTCATAAGTGGCCCTTCATAAACTTAATGGTTTTATTTAAACAAACTGACATTCCCGGGGCCTGTCAATAGTCGTTTATTGCTAGAGACTTAACAAGACCACTATCGCACTAACAACGTAGTCCGTCCGTCTGTCCGCAACCCGTTAAACAAAATGAACTGGTTATAGAGACGTGTGTATGTAGAGTAACCACGTCGTATATACATAATAATTTATAATATTTTTTAAGCTACGTACGAGTATATACCTCATACATAACTGTAGGCTAAGAATCGATCGATACATAACTGTAGGCAAAGAAGTAGTAATAAATAACACTCTGTTGCTTCTTTCTGCCTGATATCGAACACATTGCGCTTTAGGTGCGGAGCTTAGCACCGCAGCTTTACTTGCAGAACGGGGAAATGAAAGTATTACGTTCCTTGGAATGAGGGTCGAAGCCCCATAATTATTGCTTTTGAAGCTAGACACTGTCCTATTGCACCTCTATTTAATAATGTAATATATAATCATAATAAAAATTAACGCTGTGATGCAGGTGAATTCGAACGCTTATATTTTGAAGTACCCTCATAAATTTTAAAACAATATAATAGCATAGCTAGTCATTGGGACGTAGGGCACAGACTAATGTGAATACATATTATAATATTATTAAATTAACTTAGCTTCACGCTTTCTCACTAGCGGGGCAATCAGAGAGAACGGAGCCCCAAACGCCACGGTGTCTACATACCTCTTTCGCCTCGTCCACTGTCATCAACCTCTTCATGCATGGGCATGCATCCAGGGGATCCTCATGCTTTTTACGTGACCTTCCTCCAGTATCTGAGATACTGTGTTTCGAGGTCAACCGAGACCTCGTCTTACCTCTCTTACAAGTCACACTCATAATATTATTGTTATTCGTCAATAAGATATGTTATCATTAACAAATTCGTAAGAACATAATTATATGCACTTTAACCGTCCAGATGCAGTAATTTCCAGGGCAGTACAGTAAACTGGCAGAGTGAAGGCGGTCGCGGTAAGGGCCCGGGCGTGTGTGCCGATGCTGTAGATAAGTTCGGGCTAATAGGTAACAGACCACCGGTAGTACTATTTGTTGGATGTGCCTTTCGTGCTTTGACCATTTAATCGATACATATTTTAAATGCTAGCAGGTAGGTAGGTTGGTAATTTTCTCAAACTGTTGAGCTTTTTAATTAATAGTATTAGTTATAGTTGTAAGATATAAAAGTCTCAATTGTTACCTAAAAATATGGGCTTTACTAAATATAGAAATATTATATATTGTTTTGTCTACCTACGTGGTGATAAAGTAAATATATGATTGATATATAAGAAACTTTATGACTTAAAAGGGTATTTAACTACGTGATAATTTACGAACTTATCAGTTAAAGATAATTTACTGCGAAAAGTTCATAAATTACAAGAAAATGAGTAGTTTATCATTTTATTATAATATAGAAATCGCGTACACAATGGATACAAACACAAAGGGCCATTCAGTCATAAGTCCCGGTCACGAAACGTTAAGATATTCATGAAAATATTTGTATTTGCTAGAATAATATTAGTACGGTTTCAGTAAATATTGGTTTAGTGCTTTCCAAGCGTCTGTTAGCGTTTTACGAGCTTTTCGATTTACGACACGGATCTGAGATTACGGATCTATTTCACGTTGAATGGAATCATGATTTTGAGGAAATATCTAATGATCGTTAATCTAAGCTTGTAAAAGGCAAAACAAATCTAGTGTTAAAACAGTGCCTCAATTTCCACCGAGTTTTTAAGGCAGTGCATATTGAGTCGCGTGCTTCGTCGTCGCGTTTTGCCGCGAAAAAAAAAAACAAAATATTAAATAACTTTAACCAACGAAATAATGTTTTTACGTTTAATGCTGCATGTTTATGCGAAAACTGAAAGGGTTATAGTACAAATAATACAATATTCATTTTATCATAATGTTAATAATAAATTATTTAAAAAAAGACTTAAGTATTTCCTTAGAAGCTGGATTATCAAAACGTTGCCGAGTAAAATATTCAATAACGATTACACTGAAAAGGCGTAACGCTATCCTATGAACATTATATATTCAATGACGGTAGCGGACAGGAATATCTTAAATGACGTTGATATTAATATGTAAAGAATGTTTGTATTTTTGTAACAGCGATAAGTATAAGTCGTCAAGTGGAATTAACCGTCTAAATTAGGCGGAGTCCACCTATATTAATCTTGAGTAGTTACCCTAATTTAGATTTGAACATACATCTATCGCGGTCAGCTGTCAGGCAAGCCTTAATGTGTCCATTCAACACAAGCACCTTGTCGTCCACTTCCTTCGTAGACATTACGAAACAGATTTCCATACAAACAACATACACAAAGCAATATCGGTAACATAATTGAGTGGCCGCCCATATAAAGCGACCGCGTTAGGTTATATAGCGTCGCCTGTCAATTTATATACAAAACGGGTGGAGTTTAATTTTGTTACGGAGCATTTAATTTAGCTCTCCAGGAGCTGGATTTAAATAGAGATGTCGAGATGACCAGATAGCGGCCAGATGCTATCTCTCTCTGCCTCTTTGCCCCTGTTGGCTTTGCCAATATCTTATATAAATTATACAGTTTTCGCTCATTAATTATTAATTGTATTTAATTTGTTGTTTAAATTGATATTTCTAGTTTAAGGAATATGTCAATATATTTTATGAAACTGTTAGAATATAAAAGATTTTTGTACTTTTCGATTGTATATTTCGGTGAATGTCAGGAAGCGACATGATTAATAATCTAGTGCACGCTCATTTTTCATACTTATCGTTACGACAATTGGCGATAGACACTGCATTGTCTTGTCTGTAGATATAATTTTTTATCCTATACGTATTTTTTATTTGGTCTTTGTTGAATATAAGACTTCGAAGCCTTTAATATAGTTCATTGTAGGTAGCGCCTATTTAAATTGAGTTGTATAGATGAGAAGATAGCTGCGAGATGGTATCACGTTCCGAGCCTCGTTTTCTATGGCCAGTATTGCCAATGGTCGATGCATTCGACTGTCTTCCACTTTATCATGTTCAATATGTTATATTTTAAATGGCTTTTAAGTTTTACACGCTTGCTCGGTGGGTTTATGGAGTTTACTTGATATTAGTAATAACTAATGTTAATTTAAAATATTCCATCGTGCTTTCAATTCGCACTAGTAAGTTTAATCAGCTAGATCATTCACTTATATTTTTGAATTATACATTGGTATTTATTATAAAAAAATTATTCACTAAAAATAATGACATTACGTATCTATTTAGCCATGCTTTAATAAGGATTGCAGGAAGCATACGTGAATTATTTTATTACAAATTAATTTACTATTCCTCTGAGTATTACTGTACTCAAATAATCTGTTATTATTAGATCGAGTGCAGTGTCGTGTCCCTTTCTACATTTTATAAATAAAATAGCCCACAATTGCACCTCAGCGCTACAACTGTCCATTACATCAAATTATTTACTTGCCTCCATCTAATCTCGAACAAATCGAAATCAAAATGCAAAAGCTAAATCTATCAACACCACGCGCCAGATGACTGTGTCATTTCACGCTGTTCACAATCATCGAGAGGAAATTACTCGCGTCGCGCGAAAACTGCAGGACGCGTGCCGTAATGAATGCCAATCTCAGCAGATGCCATCTACCGCAATCACCGTAATGCCGTAATGCCGTAATGCCGGTGGACCAGTTTGCGACCTTTCAATCTAAGAATGTCAACGTCGAAAGTACAGCTAGGCTCGATAGTGTGTGGCTTTGGTCGCCCTACTGCTTACAGGCATAAGGCCGCTTAGCGCTCGCCATCGGTGAGCAATATAATGTCTTTGTCGTTCGTTTCCTGGTGCAGTTTTTTTTATTATGGCATATCTGCGAGGTCTGTTCGATTGTGGCAATGATTACTATTTTAAACGGATTTAATGCGAAACTAAATTGTTTGTAGCAGTAGGTGGTCGGAGTTAGTGGAAACCGTTGTTATAAGATCTCTACTTTTAGAAATAAAAGCAAATGAAGTTGTAAAATAGAATATAGCTTCATTGGAACCAAATATTGGACTAAATAAGGTTTGAATGAACATCGTAGCTCGTTCTTGTAATGGAAATTCCTAAGAGACACATTCTAGACACTTTGCAAAATATAAAAATTGTGATAACATCAACGTAATATATTTATATAATATATTCGGTGAGATGTCACGCAATAAAGCATTCCTAGCCAATTATTTCCGCGAACACTTGTTTAATATTGCTGTAATTTAAATATCACATTCTCCATTTACCTTCATCCTGAAACACTGACCCCACGGAAAAATTCTTTGAAGAAATAACACTTATCGTTTGAAGAGGAAACCCGTTGGTAGGCTCCAACTTTTTTTGACACTAACCGTTGTTCCTCGAAGTGTATCTGTATATGTAATGTCCGTTAATTTTGACTGTTAGCATCCTGCGCCGTCTGTCACGTGGCTGTATGGATGCATTTATTTTTTATTGTACCTTCTTTACAGCTTGGAGTTAACTCAACATTTTGTTTAATTATTCTTCAAAGATATTTTGTTTGTTTCTTCATCTTGCTTTGATATTTTTTTAATTTATATGTGATTGCTACTTATTGTCGTTTCATTAAAATTAATCAGAATATTGCAGTTTTATATAAATAATAGATGACTTTCTTTACCCCAAAGGGGACCCGAGTAGGGACGGGGTCCCTCAGCAGTTTCTGCCGAATGCCGAAGGTATTACCGATTGAGTGGTGGACATGAGTAATTTTCAATATATTCAACAACAAACATATTAATATTGAAATTTCCATACAATTCTGAACATATTCAGATCACCGGTTCAATTTTTCATATTAACTCGGGAGATACATATAGCGTAAACACGTTTGACTGAGCGTATGATAATCCACAGAGCCGGTATGGCAGTGGTACTTCACTATCATTTGTCCGCGTCGTGACATCTGTCGCTGGCGGGACGAGTTTATCTCGAACTGGCTCGTTATTCAAACTATCTATCAGTACAACTAGTTCAAATTAATATATTTTATATAATAATGTGACCTTTCAAATGCCATCCGACACTTGTGTAATAATGACTTTCAAAAAATCGTTAAACGTTTAATGAGCGTCATCAAGAGCATCAAGTTGAGCATTTTTTTATTTATATAGAATGTAACTTGAACTGGTCTTATAGTTATAAACTGTAGTATTTATATAGAAACTTGTCACGATCACCTGCCTGGACAGCAACATATCTGGCTATCGGAGCCTGGATTTTCTCTGGCGATTACATAATTAAATCTAACAGTCGTTGATATTTAATTAAGCCGACGTGGATAGCGGCCGTCGTGCATATTCATTAACGGTTAAGATTAATGTTTGATGCTATTTATTAAAATAAATTGGTACATCCTGAAACGAGGGTCGTAGTTCAGTTATTTGATATCACAGAATAGGTCCACCTTAAAGACCTGCAACACACCTGTAGCTCCTCTGGTGTTGCATGGGGTCGTGGGCGGCGGTGATCACTTACTATCAGGTGACCTGAACGCTCGTTTGCCTTGTCCTCTCCCATAAAAAAAAGGTCAGGCAACGCTGATCTGATCGAAATACTCTGTAAGCTTAGTGTACGTGTGTACAGTTGTTTTGAGTGTATTTCATTAAATGGTAGGTTAAAAGAAATATATATTGAAATAATGCCTCTAAACTTTGTAATAAAGTTTAACCAAAGCTTGAACCAATCGATATCCTAAGTTCTCTAATATCTCACTTTCATAAATCACACAATATATTATTATGAAAGTGAAAAGTGTCAAAGCGATCGAGAACCAGTGGTTGCGGTGCTATTTGCATGTCGTTGCAAAACCACTCGGCTCCTCGCTGCACTCGGACTCCGCTCTCGTGCGCTTGTCTGTCACTATTTTATGATTCTATTACATATATTTGATAATTTGTTTATAAAATTCTTGTATATATGTTGGATAATAATAAACTATGTATTTTTTTTCTGAAAGCTACGTTACGTTAGACATTGATGTGAAAATATACTTTATTTTTACTAGTGCTTATATTCTTTTCTTATTTTTTGTTATATTTCATAGTAAATAGAAGAAGCTGAAACTGTTCACGTTCTCTAGCGTTGATATTACAATAATTTTAAATCCAATTTTACAGTCGACCGCGCACGCACCGCTGTGGGTGGGTGGGTCTACCTGACTTATGATATTCCACAGCAATCGACATTCCCTTTCGCTATACCCTTATGCATTTGTCTTTGAAAATTGCTCGGTCAACTTCAATTTATATCAGATGTGATCTGTGAAGTATTTCACATAGTTTAGATTTACGGGGTGTTGAATTCCGCCAGTCAACACCTAATGCCTGTAGAACTCGGTGGAGAGTTGGGGACGGTGTGGGTTAATGGGAATGGAATGTCTTAACATTATGTTCCCAAGTTCCCTCTGCCTATTCTGTAGGATATCAAGAAAAACTAAAGTCGTGAAACTACTCCGATGACATTACTTCTACTTAGTGAGTTCATAATACACACATTAATTAGCGACATAAGTGACATTTGAATTCCCTCCCTCTTCCAAATACGATTATGAAAAAAGTTTGTTATTTTAAGAATTTTAGATAACTACATAAATATCATTTGTGCCACAGTTATTCCTAATAGAGTATTAAATTAAAAAGATAATGTTATTTAAATATAAATGACGCATTAGTTAAAAATATTTAATATTATCTAATCTATACATGCTTTATCATCTGTAATCAGACTCTTTGTTTACATTATAAAAGTATTAATTGTATAAATTTATTAAAGACTGCGTCTTTATCTATGTCATGATCTGTTTCAAATGAAATTACGACACGAACCGACAGTCATCGTAAACTCTCAGCTCGAGCCACCCACCCGGCGCAGTGGCACCGGCGCGGGGCAATCCGAGTAATTTATAATAGTTGCTAGTATGTCAGTAAAAGACGGTTGTCCGGTCCGCGAGAGATCTGTTGCGGTATTGCCAGCTCTTAATTGTGGTGTCCTCAGTAAAAGCTGATCGAATGTATATATATATATATATATATATATATATACTATGTAAACATACTATGTGTGTTTTGGTCGTTACATTATGTTGCATATTTTTTCCATATTTTGATTTCCCTGGTCAACTTAAACTTAGCTTGTACATACTAGGCATTTTGTTTGGCTTATTGACTTGTAAAATTTAAATATAGTAAATGTGTATATGTGTACTTACTTTAGTATGGAAATTATGAACTTGCTATATTCACCCTTTATTATACAATCGTAAATGAAAGGTGTTACTTTCATCTAGATTACACTTAAATTATTATATAAGAATCGACTAATGCATCAACAAGCGGTAGTGAATTGATTAAAAACCGGAAATTGTAGCTAATGCTAATAATATCGCTGTTTTTAATGTTTTGTTGTGCTCTTGTATATATGTAAATATCAATAAGCATCATCGTAATTCCAATACATATTTTTAGTTTTTCTCAACAATCAGATACACAGTAACTCAAAGTAATAATTTCACAAACAGAACTTTCTCTATGAAGCCCCCGCCTCTACACATTAACACAAAGTTATCAGTTATACTGCGCACCTAGTGTATTAGATATCTAGATATCTAGACAGTGAGCGCGCGATGAGCCAGGGCGACCTTAGCAGGCATTAAAGCGTGCCGTTATAGGTTGCAGCGGGCACGTTTATTGGTACCTAATCTAACATCGGCGCGTGCGCCCGCCGGCGGTGCACTGGTTTGTACACTTCAAATAGATATATATTGTTATATATTTACTACACACACAAATATATACGGAAATAGTATTTTTTTGGTATATTTTCTGCGTTACGCTGTTTCCCGCCCACAGCAGGGAGAAGCTAGCTGACATATATAAGGAATACAAAGTGAAGCCTAAATATTTAGAGTAATTTTCAAAAAACCAAAAACCCCACTTGTTTTAATCAATTTATCATATCCACAAAGTGAGACTTTGTTAAGTCAAATTGGCTGCGAACGAAAGTTACCAATGAGCCGAGTGGCCACTTCAGTAAAATCGTTATTTAATGACACCACGATACGTTTGATAATGTAATGGCTTCATTCTTCCCACAAATGCGTCCGTTAAATTACGTTTCAATGAACGTACATGGCTCACTTCTTTTACTTTCTCTTCGTGGAGTAAGCTCCACTGTAATTGCTATGAAATTGAAAAAAAAAAACAATTGACAAAATAAATAATTTGTTAGTGTTACTGTTGTAAGAATGTGAGTACAATATAAATACAATATAAGCCGCCACATGCTGTGCAGTGCCACAGCTGCGGATGGAGCTGAGCGAAGCTACGTTACGCGAAATTTTGCGAAATTTGGTTAAGGCTAGTCAAAGTTCAATCGTGGGTCCGTGGAACAAAATAACATTTTTTTCAAAGTGATTAAAATTTATAAAAAGTTTTTCTTCCTCATTTAAATGTTATTTTAGTTGTTAACAACAAGTCTAAACCAAAAAAAATTATAACGTTTTTATGTCTAAACTACTAATAATAATATTAATAACGATAAGTGTCTGACTGACTAAATGATAAACACATTAGACATTCTAAGTTCATTATGCAAAACAAGCAAAAACCCGGGAAGCTGTTGACTTTTGATTATAACGACCTACCGGTTTACAGTTAGTTTCCTCGAGTTTAAATTGAGTTAGAAAATTAAAAAATATTAATAGCAGAGACAGTTTATTATGATAGGAAATCTAGGTAATAAATTACCAAGTAGCGTCGCTGGGGGGTTAGAAAGCAATCCGTCCATTAGCGGGGCCGGTGTCTCATTACTACAGCTGTGTGGCTACATTTTTAACCGTTCGTTGCATCTAACCTGACGTGAGAATATCGTATGCGAGGATTTTTTAAAAACTTTAAATCACGACCTAAATGTAGGTAATGTAATGCTAGTTTGAAATTGGATGTTAAGTAACCTATCTTTTTATTAGTTAAAACCAGTACGTATATTTGAACTATAACACGGAGAGATAAACATCTTAAAATAATAGGGACAGTCGTGGCGCTGCGACACAAAGTGTGGCTGTAAATGCGACATTTTCTAGAGTTCGATTTTCTTTAAATTTAATATAGGCGTTTTTTTTTCGCTTTAATCTCAAAGTGAAGTGCGGCGTTGAATTTTGATTTGAGAGTGTCCTCAATTCGGCGGGAAAGGAACGGAGTGTCATTGATTGACACTCGATAGTCGAAATTTAACCCCGCGCGTTGTCTCGTTGCCAGAGCGACGAAATAAAAATATTAAATATTTCATATGTGGGATTAGAAGTCACAACCTGTCGCGTTTACAGTCGCGCAATTGTGTACCTGCGCCACCTCACGCTCAACTTTACTCTAAAATATGTAGAAATCATTTGTAAACGAGACGCTACTCATTTTTTTTCTATCTATTCTTCTAGTTTTGCAAAGAATATACATAGCATAGCATTGTTTTATAACGTTTCTATATCACACCTAGATCTTCGAGGGAACCATCAAACCCTATTCATATAAATCGATTATACTAAAAGCATTCGATAAATTGCGACAATAATGTAAGGAATGAATGAGAGATCTAGTTCGACTGGTACTCTGTTGTAGCGGGTGTGGGTGACACGTGGGTAGGTCTCGGGCCACAGGTATCTAATGTGAAGAATCATAATTCATCGTAGGAGTCGGGCGGGCCCCGAAATAGATGAAAGGTCGTCCAGGTCTAAATGTCAAATGGAAATATGCGAGGTCGAGTGCCGCTGCCCTCCGGCACTCAATTGTAGATCAATGGACCGCAGATAAACAATCGGCAAATTATAGGTTTTGTTATGTTTTATTTTTCTTTTTGTTTTTACTCGTCTTTCGGGATTTTTGTATGGTGGGTAAAAAGCTGAATTTAAATTCATTCTGAAATCCTTTTTTTTTTTCTTTTAGAGTGTTAGGAGAAATATAGAGACAAGATGAACTTTACTTAGTGCTCAGAGTACTTGGACGCCAAGAGACGCGACTTGAAATCCAGATACGTTAAAATTTTTATACGTTTTATAAAATAAGCATTATGCCCTCTACTTTTCACCATCTGGAAAGATGTCACGCTTGGATGAAGACTTCTCCATTTTCTGCATCTTTTGAAAACATAATGTCCCCCCGACCGAGGGAGAGGAATAATCAAATTATATAATATTTAGCTATTTTCGCGCCTCGGGCTGGAGCAGTTGGCGGGATTAGTGACCGCACTTAGAACGAGTTTGTTTTCATACCTGCTGTCACTCTCGACTTCGTACGTGTGGTCCATGCGCAGGCGAGTGTTGATCTGTGGTCGACAGATTAAATAAATTATTTGTTTACTATTATCTGCTTGATCATCGATGGCACAGACATTAAAACGTTATCTATATAGAATAATATTTTTGATTTTTACGTTTGATAGTGGTTGTTAATATTAATATTTTCATATTTTAGACACTTATTAGTTCTTTAATATTTTTTTTTCTTAATATTTATTTCATATCCTCTAATATTTATAATATTTGATACAAATAAATGATAAAAATGCCTACAACATAGTAGATTATAAATACAATCATTCCCCAGGAAGCAGTAGAGTATTTGCAATAGCTATGCTATGGGTCCCTCGATCCTCACACTGGAATGGTTATTTTGGATTATTATTATTTTTCGCTGCCCAAGTACTTAAGGCATGGCATTGAGCCCCGCCGTAATTTCTCAAATTAAGTGCAAAGTCGAGAATGGTGTGACTTTAACAGTAGATTATATATTAATATAATAGATTGAAAAACTCTAGTGTGTGGCGTTATGTTTATGTATATATAATAGATATATAATTAGATGGTTATTTTCTCTTACCAAGTCTTATTTTGCGTATTTAGTACATTTAAAAATATGTAGGTCAATTTTCCAGTCACTACACATACAACTTAGACGTTCGTATTTCATTATACATAGATAGATACTTTAGGCACAAGATAGATACAATTATGTCGTCACAAGTCGAAAGTGAGATAATGGCATCACCACGAGCGGAACAAATGGTTGACGACATCGGTCTCTGTTAGATCAATTTAGTAATATCCCCCAAACCGCGTCTCGGGTAATAGGCGCCGTTCTGATGTTTAATTAGGCTCCATCTTAGGAAATAACCATGGGGTGCCTTTTGTTTTGTGTGGAAAGTGTCATTTAAATTCCTTGTGTTATTCTATTTTTGTTGAATTAATATGAAATCTATATTTAGTAACTAGTTATTTTTTTAGCTTCATATTGTATCCCGCATATAGCTGGGGTAGAGGATTTTGGGAACGTAGTGCTAAGACACCCCGTTCCCTTTAAGACGCTTTCATTCATTTGCATTCTCGGTTGCATCCTTACCAAAGCGAAGAAAATGAAAATATTAAACATTTCATGAATATTGCTTTCCTTGAGTGGGAATCGGACCCACAGCCTGTCAAGTTGACAGTCGCACGCTCGTGCCCCTGCGCCCCTGCGCCCCTGCGCCCCTGCGCCCTTGCGCCCCTGCGCTCCTGCGCCACGACGCCACGACGCCACGCCATGCATGGCTCAAATTCATGTACTAGATGTGGAGGTTGAAACGAGTTGTAGTTATATTTTATAATTTTTATGCCTGAATAAGTCTTTACATTTGCAAAAAGTTTAACGCATACCATACATAACATTAATAAGTCGTTTTTTTAAAGGAAGTCCTAAAACCTAACATAAAATCTATCTTTCATATATTTAGCACTTTCATATATTGACATATCTCTAGATATTGAAATTTCAATATCTAGAAATGATAGAAATGATGTCTAGTTGTAACACGATTCAAAAAAATTCAATGATAATAAAACAAAATATAACAAATGATTTGAAGATCTACAACGCAAATGTTTTAGAAATTACAAAAAAAAGCAATCAGCCGTGCTCCAGCGATAATGACCGCGGGCGTTTCGGTTCCCAAAAAAAGTATTCGATATAGCAGATATGAAAGGGGCTATTCACAAAGCGGCAGCTTGCATCGTATAAAGATAATCTATTTTATGTAACCTCACGACCTCGCCCGATCGACATAACAATATAATTAAAGAGAGATCTCGGCTGCGATGCTCAGTTGGCCTACTCGATTCCGTTTACTGGCCGGATGTCGACCAGTCGACTGTAAAAGGAAACGCCGAGATTGTGGCCCCACGTCTCGGTGTGCTTGTGTGTTTTTATGTGCTCTCTAATTATTTAATAATAATTAGACAAAAATTAGGTTCATTCTGATGACGAAATTCTACAGAATTCGGTGGAAAATGGTTCCTTCTGTCTACTCTGCAGTGTGTGATAGAGCGTCGCGCTAAAATGTAATATCAGCATTTAAATATTATTGGATTATAATTATAAACTTTTCTTTTTTTCTTAGCACTCTTATATTATTAACTAATATGTAAGGTCTAAGCATTTTCAGTACAAACTTTGCCGTCCATCACTTGAGCCTTTGACCCAACATCGAAGCAATCTACCTTCACCGTAATTTAAAATTGTAAAACGATACAATTATCAGCGTTCCACAATCAGACTGGCCGGCTGCACCTCATTTACCGTCCGCGACACCACAAAGAGTCCAATGTGGTGATAACATCAGTTCACCGACTCACCGGGACTCAACATCTATGGCTCTATTACATTTTAGACTTAGAGTTGAAAATACGACGTAGGTAGTGGGTTCTTGTAGGTGGGTGGAGCGACCAGATTTACAGACTGTTTCACCCCTAAAAGGTGATTCGTAATATTTCCTAGCTGTCAGCTCCGAGAGCCCGCGACTTAACGACTATTGCCCGATCATAGAGTAGTTATAGATTAGGACAGATAAGAAATATGGCCGATAATAGTCATACTTTCACGACTAAATTAAACCGCTGGCCACTGTTGGTAACTTGGAAATTTTCAAATTGTGATTCATTTTCTCTTTACATTAGACATCAACGCGTTCTCTCTTTAATATTTTATTGAGTAATGATTAAATCATCGCCGCGCTTTACTTAAGTGATATATTATAATGTAATTATAATATAAGATAATAAATGTTTAGAGGCTGTCGCAGAAGCCGTCGTGGCACAGCCCATAAGTATGCTCATAAGGAGCAAGTGACTTTTCATTTCTTCGCGCTGGCAGCAAAATTCGTCAAAAATCGGTGGAAAGTTGGTAACGGAGTGTCTCAATATTAGCTTCCCTCTGCCTCTGCCCTGCTGTGTGCGGGATACAGCGAGAAGCTGATTTAATAGTTTTGTTGTGTGTTTAATTGTAGGATAGATACGGAAACTGGCCGCCAACACCGCCGCACAGACCTATATAAATAAAAGCACCTTGTCATAACACAATGTAACAGTCGTAAGCGCGTAAGACAAGAGTTGCGATAGCTCCGCAGCTCCGCAGCTCATGCATATTCACGATTTGTAAACAAACGGACGAACAGACAAGCGTGCACATAATTATGTTGGAGCTTTGAGATATGACTAACTAACCACATCGGGCTGTACACTGACCAGTACCATATTGGTGGAACAAACAAGAATTTAACTCTTATTTATAACTAATTATCAATATACAATATCAAAATAAATTATGATTTTTTTTCATCAAAATAATATGCAGAATTTGTTATATATGGACTTTTTCATATTTACATATTTGTTGTTTTATATAATAAAAATAAACTTTATTCATCACCATTTGCAGTTTCTTAAATATAAGTTATCTTAAGATAGGTTAGCTATACAGTTAGTATAATACTTATTATGGTTCTATCATCTAACAACCAGATTATATTCAAAAGTTCCTTATTTCGATTAATTCTGTAGTAGGCTAGTTCATTCATAAATGTGTCGTATGCGATAAGACTTCAAACGTTCACAACGAGCATGGTCACCTTAGAAGCGTATCCGCGTGCACCTTATAAGGGCCATGAATTCCCCCTCGCCACTAGTCTACTTATCTACGTATAAAAGCAGGCTCTAATAACCCCGGTTATAATGCAATCTATACTCGGTACTAATTTATTATCTTACTTAACATGCTCTTAATAAAGATAAACACGTTATCTAAATCTGCGAATAAATTCTCCGATACTGTTTCTGCTCACCGTTCAGCGTACGCCGGTGCTATTGTTCCAGCTGCTTCCATCAGATAGCTTGGATATTATACAGATAAGAGCAGCACAGACAAATGGCCTTGTGTACTGTTAACTATTTATTTTACTTTGCATAATGGTCTATGCTTTGATTAGAATATATTATGAGATATCTTTATATTTTTATCCAAAGAAGTAGCTTTAGACGCGTCAGCAACTATCTAACGATACTTTCTCACCAAACACTATTCAACACGCTTCTATATTCCACTCGTAACTTCACCGACTGCGGTATTTCAGAGAAAAACTGTAAACTAAATCGCTATCAATGTTAGCTTACCCCATCAATGTAGTACATTCGCTCACTAATGGGAATATCGGATAGCTGAGGTACAACACTGCCTTACAAGTTTCTAACAGCCTCTATAAACTGTGGGCGGTTGTGGCCTGCGTATGTGCGTAAATGGTAAATTACTCATTCGATTTAGCCAATCTATGCCATAGGTCTATGTTTAGATTACATTTTTTTTCTACATTTTACGTAACAATAAAGTTTAAAGGTTGTGTATTTTCTTATGATAATTATTAGCAGAAATATTTGTACAGATTCGAATTTTTTAATTATAATTATTGTTTTATTAATTTATATAAATATTTTTTGAATTAAAAAAATAGAAGGGGTAATAATAAGGGGGTACCTAATTTAAAGTTATGGCTATAGATCTAATACTGTATGTACTTTTTATTTATTAATGTTTTAATAAATAATTTTTTCACGTACAACGTTGAATAATAGTACTATCATATCTCATAAAGAATTATGGCAAAACGAACTAGATAAAGATCGCTCGTGCTGCGTCATATCGAGTGAGCGCGCTTTCCGCTACCACCGCGGCACGCGACTCGTATATCTACGTCTTTAGATTTAATTGAATTTAGAAATGTCACTAGGAAAATTAAAACCAATTAAATTTATGTTAAATCTGCTCATAATTAAAAAATAAATATCGAATTTCAAAAGATTCTTTGAAAAATGGATTATGGAAGAAGTGAGAACGCTGTAGAGAAATTCTAAGTGGGTACCTTATAGTTAACTTTCTCTGCTTATTAAATATAAAATGTGATATTCATATAGATAAAAAAATAACACAAATTACTATAATTCCTTTACGTAATGTATGTTTAGTTAAGAAATATGGCAAAGTTGGGCGTGATAATGATCGGTCGTGCGGCGCGGTATCAAGTGTCTGAACGCTCCTCGACTCACGAGAGTCGGACGGCGGCACGCGACCGCCACTCTGCACTAGTGGTGCGGTCGTTCATACGATTGTAAATCGATTTTGTAAATATCAGGACTAGAAATCGGAAAAAATGTGTTTTTTGTTATATTTGTAATTTTTATATAGTATAATAGCAATGAAAGATTTTTTTTTTATATATTATAATTTAATTCGTCAGTATAATTAAAATATAATACCTTTTTTAGGTTAATATAGTTTATAAGTAAGTTCAATGTCGTGATTTAATTAAAAATATATATATTTCTTGAACAAAGCGCATCACTATTTCCAGTTAAAAGCAGCCTAGCACGAGCCGTGATAACATCTAGATGATGATGCGAAGATTGTTTTCCGGCACGCCCTGGACTAGACGCTTCACAAAGTCTTACAAAATACCGATATTTTGTTCATTCATTATAATATATAACATTTCTTTATAAAAAAATCTTTTTTTTAAGTAATTACGCTATAAAATTTATATTCGCGCAATATAATATTATCTTGATAATATTAAAAACTTTATTCGAAACTAACGACATATTAAAGTAATTTATTATTTTATCAATAAATCGTTTAGAGTGAGAGTTCTTACTCGGCTAATACGGGTACAGTACACTACTTTATATTTCTGGTTTTAATCGTCTGTTGGTATACTAATTTAGCAGTAAAGATCGGACAGATTAAATGGACTTTAAAAAAAAACCCAAATAATAAAGAATATTTGCTTTGGATTACATTAACTATAAAATGTTGGATTCCCTGCGCTTTTCTAATTTAAAAAGGAAAAATCAAGAATATTGTAATATCCAAAAATACCTTTTCTGGTTTTGTTATAAAAATTCACGGCGTTCAAGTGGGGAACAGAGGCTACTTAATGAGAACAGAGTGTCTTTACACTACTTTCGCATGTTCCCTCTGTCTACCCTCCTAAGTGTGGAATATAGCAAGCTAAAAAAAGTTTTTCTTTAAATATACATTTACAGTATTCACGATAGAGAGAATTACACACAGTATTATCATAACCATTACAAATCATTTCTTCGCAGAAATAACTGTGTAGCGTCAGCAATAAACTATTGATCTCAACTTGGCCTACGGCTAAACGCACTGTTTACTTAACTAACGGTTTATAATTTTACGTGGAGGTGTGAAATGAGAGTAAAAAGTATATTTTCAAATAAACTTTATTTATATATTGTACTATATAAATAAAGGACTTTTTATAAAAAAAATATATTATATATTAACATATTAAATTTAAAGTGTTTTTTCATATCTTTTAAAAACAAGAGTACTATGAATATATGAAAAATAAATGATATCTCTCCGTTTAATTACTCTCAACCGAAAGTAAATATTGTAATAGCCTCTCTCAATTACCAGAGACACTCCCTTGCGTGTGTTATTTCTCGGCTTCTATCAGCACTTAATCTCTAGAATATTTCAATTATAAATAATGTGATCTCGTACCGCGAACGATGTAACCGAAAGGTATCTAACGCGAACGCAGGCTATTGAGCTTGCGCACTAAATAAGCTGACCCTGCGGTTAATTTCAACTTCGGCGGGCTAAATCAATTAGCCGGCCGCCTTGTGAGTGCGTAGGTTCGTTGTGAATGTATGAGAAAGTAGTTTTCATTTTTTGTTTAAATAGTTTATTTATGAACGCCATTAATTATTTACACGATATTTGTGGAGTGTGGATTTGTGGATAAATTTCATTTATTGCAAAAAAATTCCCCCTTTTGTAAAAAATTAACAGATTCTCCAATCTAAGTTTTTTTCAATTTTTCCCAACTGTTACCTAACATAACCATTTAACATTATGCAGATCTAAATAGCTGTATGCCGGTATGAAAAATACTCCAAATATTATTTGTGAATCTAACGAATATCTGTCATATTTATCTTAATCATATTTATTAGCACAACAGACCGACCAGATTAAAGATAATAGACCACGATACGACATTCTCAACCACCCACTATCGAATCGTACACAACGCCTAAATCGCATCAAAAGAAATAACCATTCTATTTCAAACTTTATTGTCTATAGACCAAAATACGTTGACCTATCGAAACATTGTCGTCGATAGCGTCGAAGAAACAGCTCGGAGGTCAAATAAAATGCCTCGATGTGCACATCCACTGGGCGGACTCGGAATGCACGTTCGGGCGAAATCGTTGCCCCTCGGGTGCGCAGACCCCGCCCACCTGCCCGTGCGCATATCTCCATCTCTGTCATTCCCGTGGATTTCCCTCATTCCATCTCGCGCCTCCGTTGGAAGCGCACACCACACCCACCGGCGGCGGGCTATTTTCCAATTATGTAGAAGCTTTTTGCTTCTTCATGCCCAAGATAAGCTTTCTATTATAAAAGGTATGAGGTAAGACGTATCTCGGGTCATAGTAACAGGCTCTTGTTATATTTTTATTACTACTTCTATTACTGACTGCCGTAATGTCTTTAGAATATATGATACGGTAAACGTAATATTTTTATATTTATACGGAGTCCCTCCGATAGTGCCTATGCGATGCAGGAATAACAACTAATTTGCCAAAATATTAAATACACTTAATTTTATCAGATAATAACAATATAAAATATAGTTGCTAGATCATACGAGATTTTGTTAGTTTAATTATAATATCGTTTAAATGAAAACATGGTTAATATTATGAAATTTTTCGACCAATTTTCTATTTGATAATATATTGTTAAAAATATTTTATCGCACAGACGAGTAAATTACTTATATAAAAAGTGACAAGACGTGTAAATTATAAAATTATGACCATCGTGGCGCAGTAGCACTAGCGTGTGATTGTTAACGCGTCTCTTGTGAGTTCGATTCCCACTTGGGGTAACAAAATCTTCAATTCGGCACAAGGTGGGAAAAGAGTGTCTGGACACCAGACTTTTTTCCTTTGTCTACCCTGTTATACACGGGACACAGTGAGCATTAAGTTTATAAAAAAAATAAATTATAATATTAATACCACCACATGCTTATTACATGTTTATACATATCAGTGATATATAAAAATGACATAATACTAACACGTTAAAAACGTCGGTACTGTACTTGTTTATTTTACTAATGTCTCTTAATAAATACATATAACTCCATACATAATTCACATCAACTCCAGAGACTGTTTGTATTTAAGGTCCTCATAGAAGCGGCAAGTTGTTAGTTACACACCGGCTTTCAAGTTTCATTATAAGAAAAAGTAAGTGCATGACTCAGCACATTCTAGAACAAGTGCTTCGTAGGTAATTTTGTTTAATAGCTTATCAACTTCAATCGGTAGCGGCGTGTGGCTGTACAAACCGAACTTTTAATAGAAAGGCAAGTAAAAGTTAGAAAGCGCAACAAAAATTCAAAAAGAACCATAACTTAGTGTATCCCGTGACCCCTTAAAACCATCTCTTCATAAAAAAACGAGGAATGGCGATCATCTCGGATGTAATTATTATCGAAAGAGCGTACAGCCGCCAACCGTCAGCTCTAAATATAAGCTACGCTCATGCTTTAAACTTAATAGCAATCTTTATGGTGTAATGCGTGCCATCGTGATGCCTTCTATTTTTATATCGATATCGATAACCATTATTATAATTGATACTTTGCGTTTGCGTTGCTATCCTTTTCTCTGCACACTGTCTTATGAATTTTTGAATTATCTAAAAATATTTTGTGCTTATTGGATCGTTTCCGTTCTGAAAAATACATGGAGAGAATGGAGTTGAAATACCGAACAATTATTAATATGTTTTTATTACGGTGTTCATTAAAAGTGCTTAAAATTGAGCATAAAGCAAGTATTTATCAATAAACATCGTGCGCTTCGAGACCCTATCTCGCGCAGCTGCCCACAAACGAGCTTGGAGTGGCTTAAATTATCGAGTGGCACATCACTAGCCGGGAGCAAAGGTTTCACAGAGGGCGCAAGCATCAATTTGCGCGGTAGCCGCCGCGGGCGCCGCCGCCCCTGTCATTACCACGCCCGCCCCGCGCCGAACCCCGCCGACCCCCGCCCGACCACCGCCCGACCCCTCGCCCGACCCCCGCCCGACCTCCAGGAACATACTTTAACCTTTTTTGCTCCCTCACAACCTGTTCGCGGGATGCGGCTGCTGTGCCTTCACGGCGCAATTTAAACATCGGTTCATGGCCACGGGCGATGCGGCCGCCTATACTCCGCTAACTATACGGCCTTCGTAAGTGCACCGCTTCTCCCATGTGTTTTAACTTATGGCTCGCCGTCAGGGATGGAAATTACTGGCGTCGGCAATTATTTACTATGTTATTGGAAGATGAAGGGCAACATTTTTCTATTAATGGTTTACTGTTTTAAGGGGTATTATTTTGCAATATAACTCAAATACGATCTGGTTAGTTCATGACTAAGCAGTTCAAGGACCCTCCACATATCTCTCCTGCTTCAATGAGGTATAATTTCAATTAATTTTAATGATCTATTTTTAGAACTTTCAGGTCGATACTCTTTTAAATTTTAAAAGTTATATATATTATACAACATTTTTACATAACCTTTGTTATGTTGTTTTTTTTTCAACCAAAACAAATTTAGGCCAAGACCGTTCCTGGAACCGGCAATTTGATCCCCAATTAAATAATTTTCTCTGATATCATTTCAATTCTTTTAGTCGACCACAGGTCACTTCTGACCCCGGGGCATGGGCATTAGAGACCCGAAACGATTTTACGTCTTGGTAACCCCAATTAAACTTAAATATGCCCTTAAACCTTGTCTGTACTAACCGCGTCAAGGTTAACCGAGCCGGTCGATTGCTTTTATTGGACTTTTTAAATTATATTTAAAAAGAAACTTTGCTATTTTAAAACATTAAAAGACTACGCTACGGGGGCAAAATGACGCCTGCAAATTGACCTGTCCTTCAACGCGAGCAGCGGGCGCCGCGCGCCGGCGAGCTGTCGCTGCCGCTGCCACTAAATAATTCCGTTCCCATGAACTAGCTACCAGCTATCTCACTTTAATTATTCATAGGCTTTTTTATGCGCCATCACTTTTTACCGCTCGACGGCCGCCGCCCGCTCATCTCTCGAAGCTGTATAAAATTAAAAAAATAAAATAATTGAAGGCTGCGGTGTATTATAAAAAAAAGAATAAGTCGCATGACACGGATCGAACTCCGGGCAAATGTCGCGCGGTAAAAAGTGGTCGAACGCCGAGACGTTCGTGGAGGCTGCGTGGGGGGCGGAGGGGGAGGTGGATGGAGGTAGATGGAGGGAGGGGTAGGGGGCGCAGGACGTCACGTAGGCGGCTCGCTTTTTGTCAACGTTCCCGCGGAGATGACAGGTCGCTGGACGCTGCGCCCGCGACCCGAGCCGACGATGACGAATCGTCTTGATACTTGCAATTCGCAGCGCCTTGTTCAGAACGTGATTGCTTGACGCCGTGAAATAATTTTACCCCAAAAACCAGCCGTTTAACGCCTGGTCTGTAGTGACGTTAGATTCGCTTTTTTGCAAGAATAAAGGTTGCATATATTCAATTGACTTTTAACCGCTATTACTAAGAAACATATCAAACCAAACTAGAAACTATAAATATACTCGAATATTGTTCTCAAACAAAGGCACCATATCTAATATAATGTATTTATTATGTACATTTCAAATCTCAAGAGCAGTCGTCCGCGTTGTTGCTGCGTGTCACGGCGACAGGTGCACCGGCTTCAACCGGTCACTAATAAACTCTTAAGCCCAGTGGAGCTTCCCACAACCTGCCAAACGAACTTAGGCCTTTTTTTATCGTCGGCCATTTGCTTTGCAAATTATTATACGAAAACATTTGCAAGATAAAGTTGGCTTGTACTGTGGGACAATAAATAATGTGTTTTTGCATTATAATTTTGATGGCCACCGATTAATATAAAAAGTAGATGCGTTATACGCAGCCTTCATTGAGAGTTAAACGTGTATGACATGTTTTGAGGAACTTTAAATTATATATTAAATTGTTCGACTACATAGTTCTTACAATTGTAATTTTAGGTTCATTTTTGTTTAAAAAAAACACCATTTTTATTCTTTTTTAAGGTTATTTTGTTTATCAATTTATTCTAGCAGCGATCACTCACAATATAATGACATTTTTTTTTTGTTTATAGAATTTTCGCGAGCAAAGAATTGACGGAGCTGGTCTGCCGCTTCTAACTGAGGAGCATCTGACTGGAATGCTCAAAATGAAGTTAGGACCCGCACTGAAGCTACGAGCAGTAGTGGCACGGAGGTTAGAGCCTTGTGCCCAGTGTCAGACGGCGTCACCGTCGGCCGCTACAGTCCCAGCCCCGCCCGTCGCGCCTAGAGTTAACGGTACATCGCTCAAATCAGAACCAAGAAGCAACACTACGAGCCCCAGTTAGAACTTTCTAGATTTAATATTAGACTGAACGTCAGGCAATCTAGGTGCTCTACTATAGCAAAGGTTGTATTTGTATACATTAGTTTCGTCGTTTTTACAATTTGTAAATTGCCTTGTAACAAACAAGCTTCATTTCATATTGTAGCTCTTGAGTATATAATTTACGATGCACAATTATGAATGAATTATTTATGTAATGTTTTTTTTAAATTAAAAATAATATAACATCGTACTTTATATAAAGTGATCTACTTCCGTGATACATTTACAACGGAGTATTTAAACACAGAATTCTTTCTGCTTATCCTGAATTGAGAGAATAAAAGCATGAAGCACCAATGTTTTATCAGTTCTAAATTTTAACGTTACCAAGACTGTCGTATCGGGTCCAATGATTCATCACACTTATTTGCCAGTTCATTTTTTCCCCCACAGTTATATATAATGTAGTCTCCTTTTATTTTTTATTATTAGTTATTCTACCGTAACTAAATTTAGTCATTTTGATTGTTTTAGTCTTCCTGCTATTGTAGTTTTGCATTTAGTTACGTTGCACGAGGCGGTGTAGAGAGAGAGAGAGAGAGAGACCTATGTTAGCAGCTAGGTAAGGGTTGTAAATAAGTTGTTGCCGTCCAAATGAGTTGTGTCGTTTTAATTATAATAAGAAAAGATTTTTGTATGTTTTTGTACAATAATATGATGCGGTTGAACATTGTTTTTACTTACTGTATGTGCTTTTTTTTTTTTGTAAATGTACAATAAAACATACAAAAACTTATAAAAGAAATGATTTTGGTGCTAAAAGACCCTGCTATAAATATTTGATTATATTATATAGAGTTTATTTGTAAATAATGGCCTTATTGTAAAAATATCTAAATTTGAGGCTGATTACTTCATAACTCTACAACAGGGTCTCTAAGTTACAAAAAGCTTGTATATAATTACATAATTAATACATTAGTTATCACGTATTACTTACTATATTACGTATATAAATAGCATTTATTTACACCACACCTGAATAAAGCTCATTATAATACAGTGTAAAGTAATTTCTAGTAGAGATTACGGCTAGTTGATATATTTTATGTAAAAATTAAACTGATTATTTCATATATTGCATAATACATTTAAATTCCTATAAACATATACAGTTTTGTAAATATGGCCAACTTTTAATGTTTAACAATAATAGTTATTTTTTTATCTGCATAAGATATAGATAGATTATTACAAGGATACTTTAGAAGAATACAATTTATGTCTGTGGTAATCTCCTTAATTGCCAAAATAGTATATTTGTAACAATATATATATTTCAATGTTTAATTCAATGTAATTATTTTTTTTTTCAAATGAACATATTGATTATTCCGTATTATTGAATAATACTAAACATTTTATAAATAAGGACAGATGGAATGGAACAGGTATAAATGAAAATAGTATTTAAAATTTTTGAAATATCCATTCATAACGTATCCATAAGTGAAAGGTGCTAATAACCTCTGTACGAAAAAATCGTGCCTTATCCAATGTCTTCCTGTTTATGTAGATGAGATATTATATACTTTTTTTCGAAAAGTATTACGGTTGTACGCTTTAATCGGATCATAATACAATTATAATATCATATAAGGATATTCCGAATTTGTTACTAGCTAATTATAATAAATAATGCAGCAAATTTTGATATTCACGTAATTCTATATGGACCAGTGACTTACTTATGTGTAAATTTTGAGTACTTTAATGTTTTACTTCTGTATGTTGAGTGTTAGAAAAATCCATGTAGATTATATTGTTTTAAAACATTTCCTATCTGTGTTTTGTATTTTTCTCTTTTTATGATAGTAAAAGTGATACGTCAAAATAAGTCAACGGCAAGAATTTAATAACTAAGAAAAAATAACATTTTACTCGACTTTTGGCGTAATACTTATATTATCTGTGACCAAATTATTATAGTTGAGACGTCATTTACAATATTGTCTGTGACAATATTTAATCTGCATCAATATGGCGTGTTTGGGTTTTGTGTATAACATTTCTATGTATAACAAGGTCTTAGTCACTTGTTAATTTCCTTGAGAATATTGAGTACTTACGTTTATTTTAAGCTTTTTAGTTATAGTTCCGGATAAAGTTACATCCGACTTTAAGTATTTATGTGGAAGAGAATAAAACAATGATTTCAAAATGAAGATTTTTTTATTTATTTTATTATAACTCAATTATCTTATAAATTATTTATAGTTTAAGCTAAATAATAGTAACATTCTTTACTTATTATATGGAGACTTTTTTATGTTGTTTAAATTATTTGGAAGTAATGGCTAATTAAAAATTAAATAAATAATATTTAATATAAAATAATAATTAAAAATTCAACTTTAAATTAGATTTCTTCACTTAGAAACTTTTCTAAATACGAGTATATGAAAGTTTAAACACTTAGTAAAAAATATGACTAAATTGGTAAAAATCTTCCTACAGAGATGCTAACAATAAAAAAGGAGTAGTATATCTGAGAATTGTGAACTAAATTTCACTTTAAAAAGGTTAAAATAAAACTAGATACGCTCGTGCTAGAACGCTACCCTCAACTTTCGGAAGCTAGCAAAGCTTAATCGGAAAATCAATGCAGATCACTTTTATGTTCCGATCATAACACTTGATTCTGTTAATAAAAGCCTAATGGTTTACTCCTCTGCAGGTTTTTTGGAAACTAGTTCGAAATTTCTCTCTTGATGGTGTCTGCTCTTTACACGGTATTCCATTAGTTCGATTGTTGAATAACCAGAGAAGCCTAAAATGAGGAGACCCGCCAAAATGTACAACCTGCAGTGAATTTAGTAATATATTATAATAACTTTATATTTAAAAAAAAAATATCTTTTTAAATACACAAGCGTAAACGCGACAGGTTTCGTTTTTTCGGGTGGTTTCGATTCCCACTCGAAGAAATGTTATATTTAATATCTTCAATTCTTCGCTCTGGTATGCGAGCAAAGCGCGGAGTTGAGCTCCGCCACTCAACTAAAGTCTGTAGAATTCGGCAGAAAGTTAGGAACAAAAATAATATTACTAATTGTATCAGTTACCTGGTTCTAACACAAAGGTAAGGTGCTGTCGCGTAGGAAAGAACACTTCCGGTCGCTTCCCACAAGCGGAAATTGGAATAAGCTGCCTCCTCGTTACCAGGGAACAATATGCCGGAGAGAGCTGAAATATTATAATTGTTCATTGTAAATAAAACATGACTGCAGTTTGTAATATCAAAAGTGTAAATTTTAAAATTTCGAGTTACTTAGAATTAAATATTGAGATTAAAAGCAAATAAATGTACAAATTTGATTGTTCGTCCATTATACATGGCGATTTCTTCTATAGGAAAAAACCAATTAAACTAATTTTAAATTTCAACCTCTGATCCGTCTCCGATCTGGTACAGTTAGGTACCAAAATCGAGATTGTCAAGTAATAAGACAAGAAAATACACACCGTTTACTTGGACAAGCCAAACTGCATCTGCAGTTCCCCATATGGCTGCTAGGCCGTAAAAAACGATCCATTGATCCGGATTTGGTCTCCATAGCAGCAATGAAGTTAAAAGGCATAGGTTCAATATCTGGAATAATAAAATTATATTAAAATATTGTTAAAACTATTGATTGCTAAAAATAATGTGATAATAAAATTTTCTTAATCCACCCCTGCTGATTAAAAATTGCAATTCTTTTGTTTGAAAACTTTAAAAGTAAAATTTGCTAAGGCTCTAAGTATATTTTTTATGTAATTCAAATAATAAAAATAATTATATATATAATGTTTTTAGGTGTTAAATAAAATTAAGACATTCTAGAAGGTGCTGTGCTAAAAATCGAAAAGTTTAGTAAATTATTTTGTATCAAGGATTTATTATTTATTATTATTTAAAACAAAACAATGTATTTATATACTCATTTGTTTAACCTTAACCTCTACGTTGGCTTATGTTAGATTTTCAAATGTAAAGAGGTTAATTTTTAATTATTTTTAAATTAAAGATATATTTTTTATTTAAATTATTGTCATCATGTGACTGTAATGCGACGGTTGTGAGTTCGATCCACACTCGAGGAAAGGAAATATTTGCTTAAATTTATATCTCTGTCCCTTCGCTCTGGTAACGAGGCAAAAAGCGCGGCGTTAAGTTCCGCCACCCAACACGCAATGCCTCCAGAAATTGGCGGAAACTGCGGAAAGCAGTGTCTTAACACTAGGTTCCCTCTGGCTATCCTGCTGTGTGCGGTATACAGCGTATAGCTGATTTTTTAAAATTATTAAATCGACATCAAAGGTTATGTCTAATGATTGATGAAATTATTTTTTTTGTTTAGCTTCACACTGTATCTGCATACGGCAAAGTAAGCAGCAGGAAACTGGGAACCTAGTCTCAACACCCGCTATCCCCGATAGTCTCATGCGCTACGCGTGGCCTCGACTGGCCACTATTACTGGCCATTATTTATGATTGATTGTAATGACAAGTTCCTACAAGCTGTTTAAATTAAATATAATGCGTATGCAAATTAAGAGGACGATAAACGACATCAATCATTAATAACAATACAAAAGTATTATAACTATTAACAATTACGCTATCGTCATTCACGGCGGAGTTTGTCACCTTCATTGCCCTTTGAGGATAGTTTTGCTCTAGTAAGACAATTTACGGCGTTAAGTTTCGCTACCAAGCACATATCACTCATTTGGTGAAATAATAACGAATTCGCACTTGTTGAATTATTTATATCAGTGTTTTCTCAATAGATATTGATGTTAGTAAAAAGCAATTACTCATTTAGAGTGACATGATCCCATAATTGGAAAACAAAGTCACTTCCACTCTACTTGGACAGATTAAATTTATATATAGCTTTTAATAATACAAAAAACAAAAGTTGTGTCAACGTTGTGGATTCGATTGCCTATGGAGAAAATGAAATATTTCCATTTTTGCGGCGTTTAGCTCGCGACTTGCACGCAATGTCTTCAGAACTCTGAGGAAAATAGGAAAAGGATTGTCTTACAGAGTCTGAACACTATGTTCCTTCTGTTTACCCTGTACACCTGTGCATGTAAAAAATAAAAAAATACATGCCTTAAATTACCAATTCAAATTGAAACACAGCCCACATTTATTTTATTTCCCTAGGTATAATATATATATAATAATTTTTTTTTAAAAACTTACGAGAGCCGTAACCATAACGGGAAACCGTCCAGTCACCTTGACAACGGCACCAGCCACTGGCGCAGCCAACGCGTTGAACACGCCAAAACAGATCATCACGAAGCCGATGTTGCTGATGCCGTAAGCACAAGTCACGAAAGCCTGCAACGTGGATATTACACAATAAGAACTTTTGCGTGAAACGAACTTCTAATTTAATTTCTGTTTTCAGTATGAAAAACGACATTAAATCATTGACTGATGAATACACTGTCTACTGATTATGCTGAGAGGTATGAATAGAATAGAAAGAGATCCATTACCTCTTCTATTCTCTATATACTTTTGAATTTGGTATTAAAAAACATTATTTATCAAGTTAAAGGCCGTCGTGGCGCAATGGTACAAGGGTGCCGCCCGTAAACGCGACTGTTGTGGGTTCGATTCCCACTCGAGAAACTGAAATATTTTTTTGGGTTTATATTTCCATTTTTCTTCGCTCTGGTGTCGAGGCAAAGCGCGGCGCTGAGTTCTGCCAATCAACACGCAATGCCTCCAGAATTCGGCAGAGAGTGGGGAACGGAGTGTCTTAACACCGAGGTTCCCTCTGCCTACCCTGCTGTGTGCGGGATACAGCGTGAAGTTGAAAAAAAAGAAAAAAAATATCAAGTTCTATTTCCACGTGCTAATTTGATTGAACAAGAAAGATATTATAAAATATACTTTAATTTGGTTTAAAGTTGGATTCTACGCTCAACTTAATGAATTTCTTTGATCTTTTTTTGTGTGCTCGCCTTTCTTAATAGAAACTATTTTCTATACATGTTTAACGTTTGTTATATTTGAACTTCAATGTCTATACATTGGAGTTCAAATATAACAAACTAAAATAATTAGCATACTCGATACAAGTATTTGGATATATTTCAGCATGGTCACGCAGTCACAACAATAACCGAGTGAGAGGTTGTCGCGGTAGAGGTACCGGAGCGGCCTTCAACCCGCAATGGTAACCGCAAACAGGAAGTCAAAATTAATGAATGCAATGTTTTAAATAACAACTGCCAACAAGTATTTTGTTACGGACAGATGTTAACTGACTTTTAATCTTATTATTATTTTGTAACTTCGTAACTGATACGCTGGGTTGAAAAGCCTAACAAACAAATGTCACCAGGAAATAGATTGTTATTGATATCTTTTAATTTTTGTTTGAGTTTTCTTAGACACACATATAAAACAAATCGTCAGTGTTCATATTTATTTACATTTAAAAAAAGCAGTTCGATCTCCTCGAGTGGGGATCGAACCCACAACCAGTCGGTTTTACAGTCACACTCGACGCTCATGCGTAACGACGGTAACTATATTTACTTTTTATAAAGTAGAAATATCATTAAAAAACATAACAATTTTAGATAATTTTTTTTCATAACCTGTGTAAAATCAGCCGCCATAAAAGCCTGTTCAGCCCCAATGTAACCAATGACGGGCAACAACAGCAATTGATACTTGTGTCTGAGCTGCCGCAGGGTCACCGCTAGCAGCCCCAACCCGGATTTGTTCTCTGTACTCGATTTTCTACCCGTGTCATATCTGTGAATAAGTATTACAAGTGAATTATACCAATAACATTCGTTACATTTGTATGATTTAATCTATATATATAGATTAATGTAAAAAAATACCTGGTAAGAGAATCTACTCCAATGACAACGAGTAAAATAGCTGTTGCCATACACGCGAGGTACACGCCTGCTATCATTTGAATTTTGAGAGTTGATGGAGGTGCCAAGTTCGAATTCGTTGCCTGAAATTAAAAAATAAAATACAAACTTTTTAAATGATATAGATCTAAGAAGCAAGTTTCAAATTCCTTTTAAGGTATTTTATATATAAGTTTAAGTTTCGCCTTTAACTATGAATGTAATTAACTTCATTGGAGTTTATTCATATTTATTTGACATTTAATTAATTCATTAATAAAATATATTTTTACTCTTTTATGTCCAATTATTGCTTTACTAAGAAATATCTCACATCATGAGATGCGCTGCCACTACAGAAATTAGCTCCACAGGTTTCGCCATAATCTGGTGTCGGCCTGGAAAAGTTGCCGACTAAAGCCGCCGCCCTGGGCGTTTCTTGTAAAGTTTCATTAACAAATGATGATATTTCTCCCAGAGATGACGATAAAACTGAAAACGATATAATGATTTCTCAAAAATTTATTAATTTATTAAAAAAAAATATTATGATTCTATATAAAAAAAATAAGTATAATTTTCAATCATTTGTATGAACAGCTTGTACCTATTATAATTTTCATATACATTTAGAATTTTTAATCGTGTCGTAATAAGAAAAACATAATGTCACTCTGGTTTTGAACAAATATAAAAAAACTATATATTATTATAAGTTTTTGTTATATTCTTGAATGCTAATGTATATTATGAAACTCAATCACCAGGAGGAAAGGTAGATTTATTATAATATAAAGATAATGAAACTAACTTGCAGACGAGACCAGGTTACCCCATATCTGTGCCATCTGATAGAACATGAAGAAGAGCCCAAAAAATCGTACCACCAGTACCTCCGCCGACACTCCCGAAAGCTTTGCATACGGTTCTGCGACCTAAAAATTGAAATAACAATAATTTACTATTTGTAAAAAACTTGCATCACAGTGTATCCTGCATATGGCAGGGCACGCACCACCCAATCTTCCGAACATTATGTGTTGAGCAATCAAATAATTACTCCGAATAAGAACCGAACCTACGACTGTCGCGCTTACTTCCGGACGCTGTGACGCAGTGACGACGACTGCACCAGTCAGTCAGTTTTTAACATTATCATTTAACATTTTCATTTATATTTTCATTATAAATGAAAATGTTAATGGTTTTAAAACAATATTATAATAGCACGTAGAACCTACAGTTAATAATAATAAGAATATCTCCAATTAATTATTACATTCAGAATTTTAACTACTTACAAATTACAGAGTGTCAATTATCTCAGATCTTGAATAGACATTATTAAACTATTTTACATTGAATTGCAGTATGAAACACCGACCTCTACATACAACACCGCGATAACACCGCTAAAAACAAACAAGCTAACCAAATATATTGGTACATATGTATTGGTGAGATAAATGCACCTTGAGCTATTCCATATGACAGATATTATCTCTAAATAGATCGAAAATATTTTTTCCTATCTATTTAAAACACTACAAAACAAAAAAAAATTAAACGTTAAATCTCTACAAGCACGTGTTCTCTTCCTATAAATGTGTTTTACGATACTATTGCTCACTATATCTATATAGGCATCCAATTAATATATACATATATTACATACATATGTATGAAATTCATTTAATTTTAATTGTCTTAAAATTCATAACTGATAGATATTATAAATTGTATAAATTATACAAGTTATCGTTTAGATGATAGTATATAACATTGCTTAAATTTATTTATGGTTTTATACATGGATAAAGTAAATATAAATATGTAATAATAACTTTAGGAACTCTAATTCCATTCCATTCCATTAATTGTGTCCATGTGAATTATATAAATCGACATAAAATAAAAAAAAATGTAAATTAAATAATTTACACATTTTTAATTAAACTTTGTACTCCGTATAGCAACAGCAGTGTAGGCAATGAGAAACTAATAGATATTAAGACATCGTTCTCGTTTTCCAACAGAAATTGAGACACTGAATTTTGATCAGCAGATCTAAATGCTGCGCTATGTACTATGTGCATTTTGAAGGTACTTATGTATATTAATATAATCCCTGAATCCAGGTCCTGAATCCAAGTGACTATCCAAGAGACTGCGTGTAGAGTGGTGGAACTCAAAATTTCACGAAACTCCTACGTTTATTAGTACATATTCATATAAAATAATACATACGTATTCAAAAATGATAATGGACACTAAAAAAGACCAGTCGTAACTACTTGTGAATAATATTTGGTCACACAGTCTACTTACAGAGACCAAAGCATTAAAGTAACAATATTATTAAATCAGGCACGATTTATAGAAGTCAATTACGTAGTTGAACGCGCGTTTTATTTTTTTTTTTTATACGGATAATAATGTAATACGTATATCAATATGCAAACAACCTTGCTTAGAAATACGCAAAGGAATCCACCAGGTACAAAATGTCCTTCAAATTTTCATCTAATTTTAACGCTTTTGATGTCATAGCGTATCGGCGGTTGTAGGTTTTATTTCCACTTCTTTATGTGAATTATTTCCATTTCATCACTATGTTAAGCGAATATGGCAACCAAATGTCTCAATTTCTCTCTTCTAACTCACTAATCTCAGTTATGCGGGTAAAAACGTAAAGCTACATATATATTTATTATTGCGTTTGCATTATTTCGAAGCGTAAAAAATCTTCTACATTATTGCTTCGAACGGAAATCGAAAACGCGACCTTCGCACTTCTTGCTGATCCAATTCAATTGTTTCATTTATGGTTTGTGAGCGTGCCCGTCGATCATCTATAATTTCGCCAGTGTCGCGTTGAAAGGAATAAATAAGTTGCTATGTAAATATATATCTAATATTAAGGTAACTAACACTACTGTATAGGAAATCTTTTATTGCAGGTTAATATAAAAAAAACTATTATATCCAATATCGTACCACAGACAAATAAGTGCATTTAGCGCACCAGAGTGGCCCTCCTCCGAACCCCACCATCATCCCTGCAGGAACCAGAGTGTGCAGGTACGGATAGAATTGAGCCGCGATGAACGGCATGTATGCAATGAAAGAGACTGCCACCGTCCATTTGCAGCCTAGCCATCTGTAAAAGAAAACATACGTATTTTTTTTTATTTTTCTTTACATATTATAAAACAAAGTCGTTTTTTTTTGTCTATCCCCATTTTAATGTGGTTTTAAGTAGAAATATTATTATTTTTGATAAAATAAAAATAAACTAGCAATATACATATGATATAATATAGCCTTATCTCATACTTTAGATTGTACAAGTTATTTATTGTATTGTATTTTATAATACCGTTAGCTTTACCTTTCCCCTAGTGACATTGAAAACTTGACCTCTACACTTTTATTACTTTGTATTTGGTTAAGCCTTATTTTGAAAATAAATACTTAATGATATGAATAAAACTGATTGGCCTCTAGTTTAATTCTGATTTTTACGGCTTTTTATTGGATACTAATATATTTTGCACTGACAGTACAGGATTTATATACAAGATTACTTTAACTACACATAAGTATATATGTACATAGATACATACATAGGATATAACTAGGGGTTATGTTCATACTAGGTGTTTATGTCACATTTGTATTCTGTGGTTGTGTCATCAAATAACACATTCTAACATTTTTAGTTTCAAAAGAAACTACGACCGCAAATACAGTCGATTATAACAATATTAATGTTATATAATAGTCTATAATAGCCTTATAAATAAATGGACTTTCCCATATAAAGATTATTTTTCCATTCTCCTGAGATTAAGGCGTTTAACTAAACAAACTTTTCCATTTTACAAAACATACGAGAATTTATACATATGTATAAATTATTGCCTTATATAACATGTCCGCAAAGACAAATTTAGTTAGGTGTTTTTTATACAGAACTAAATCTCGTATTACTTTTATTCAATATATGAATCCAGCTTACTTTATAACGATAGCAGGTAGAAATATATTCGACAAAATCAGTGAAAAATATATAGCTGCCAGTGTGAAGATCCCAGCTGACGCATCAGTGTTGACAGAGCTCTGTAAGTTCGCGGCGCCGTGGAAAGCAGTGAACTGCACCATGAATGCGAATCCCAGCACCAGAATATTGCGGTTTATTCGCCATTTTTCATTACTACCAAAGACTACTGAGGTGGGCATCTGTAAATAATAAGATAATATGTAATAAAAATGGTTTTTTTTTCAAGAAAAAACTTAATAGCTAAGCGTATTTTTCTTCGCAATGTAGAAATCTCTCTACATTACACTTTATTATGGTCAATTTGATAGAAAGTGGGAAACAGAGTGTCTCAACACTAAATTCTCTTTGCCTACCCTGCTATATGCGGGATACAGCGTGAAGTTGGTTTAATAAGTTGAGTTTTCATCGTTAAATAATATTATATCATACATATACATATCTCTGCTGTTGGGCGTCGCGTCACGTATTCACAATCACTACACGTTTGCTTACATCCCTAAGGTATTTTATTGAGGTTGATATTATTATGATGATATACTATTTAAGATTCTTCATTGATCATATTTCATTTTCATCATCAGCATCAAATGTACTTGTTATGTAGACGGTAAGTGACCAAATGTATACAAACTATTCTATGACAGATTACTTATAATATATTATTGTAAGCATATGTTAGAAGAGATAAGCCAGACTCCATTTGAAATAAAAAAGTTGTCAATAACAGCCGTTGAATATTTATTTATGTAGTAATATCGTAATTATTTCATTCCTTACAACGTGCAATGTTATGTTGCTATTTTTATATAATAACTTGTACGTTAAATGTCTTACAAAATAAAAAATCTGAAGCTTACTGAAAATCTGAAGGCAGAGAGCGAGTGCTCTCTGCCTTCCCTGCTATACGTGGGATACAGTGTGAAGCTAAAAAAGTTTTAATACTAAACTAAATATTGACCGCGACTTCGTTTAGTCTATGACCATAAAATGTGAAATCCTCATTTTTCCAATTGGTTTTAAAATTTATTTTAAGCATTTCCAACTCATAACTTATACGATGACACAAGTTTGTAAATATTAACTACTATCAAATGTAAATATTATAGACATTGAACATTGATCTAAAATTCTTCTGCATTAATACTTATGCTCTTATTTACAATTTATAAATAAGGACAATAAGACTTTATCAGTTCTCAGAAGTAGATAAAACCTAATTTAGTGTCCTTCCCGATTCAACCACCTTATACATATTACGTATATTCTAACCGAGCCTAACGCTTTACATTATCTGTGCAGATTTCGTAAAAAACCATATTTTATATTTAAAATAGAACCTACAACCATCGTATGTAGACTAATAATTCGTAAATTTACCCCGATGACTTCGTGACTTTTTGCAAACATATAATCTTTTATAATACTTTTCTGACTAGGTTGATCATTAATATATATTTATTTTAATAAAGTACAAATTTTATTGTTCAATAAAAACAATATGAACTGGATTAACAGAAAACATAAATAACTAATTGACAATTACGAGTACAATTATAATTACATTTACAAGTATATAGTATATTATATATGTTCAAGGTTTAACTTCATACTAAAAAAAAATGAGGAAAATCTTAGCTTACAGTTATTCTTTAATCGCTAGGTATTTATGACTAAGTCACCTTCCTATAAACGAAAAACAAAAAAAAATAAGAAAAAGAAAATTATATAATCGATATCAATTTTCATTATTGATATTCTTGACAATGAAAATGTACATATTTAAAGAAATTGAAGTAAAATACAGAAAGAAGATAATATAAATATTTTAGAAGAATTAAAATACTAATTGTCAGTAGGTACACTGAGAATAAAAATAGAAGACCACCTTGTTTGGTACAGTGAAATTTATCCAGAAGAAATTCTTTTTTCATTTCCCGAAAGCAAGAGTTCTGGGTGGTAAGACAAACCTATCGCGTTAAGTTACGCCACTCAAGAGAAAAAACATCTTGACAGGTTGTAACGTGAAATTAGAAAAAGGAGCATAAAATAGTAAATAAAAAAAAATAAAACTATCTCGTTTATACTTCGATAACAAAGTAAACGTAAAACAATTAGTTGCCCTTCAAACAGTAAAGGCCAAGGAGTGGGCCACCGGTATATTACTTTATAATATTGACAACAGTACTTTAGTCTTTATGTACATAAATTTTTGTGTATCCCTGTAATAGCAGGGAAGGCAGGGGGAACATATATAGCAGGAAAGGGATAGCTTCACTCCATCTACTACAAATTTCCAAGTCGCAGGCAAAGTAGCGATCGACCACTAGTTTCGGACAAGTTTTCACTTGCCGTTAACCTTATTCAATGAATCAGCTAATTTCCAATAAACTAGCCTTATAATTAAATAAGGTGGTATAATAGTTCAATTAAAATAAATAATATATTGCCGCGACCTGATATATCAAACAATACAATGTCAAGACAATCGATTATATTGTAAAAACGTGACTTCTAAAGGCTTAGGGCGAGCCTTATACAGATATTGCAATTAGATATATATAAATTTATTTTACAATTGTAATATACTATTTCCGGTTTTAAATAGGACTTCCGGAATAAAAACACCTATAAATAGAATATTTATTCGGACTAATAACTGATTGTAAAGAATGGTCTTTTTTTTTTAATTTGATCGTTCCGCTAATTGTTAGGACTGTGTACCATACATGGTTGGCGGTTAATAAGCTCTTAAAGGTGAGAAAATTAATTTCACACATATATATATATATAGTACATTCATGCGATTTAATGCATTTGTAAAGTATATGCGTGTGACTGTAAACGCGACAGGATGTAGGTTCGATTTCTACTCGAGGGAATCAAATATTTAATCTTTTCTTCTCGTTTCAATAGGGAAAAATGCTGTCTTCAACATATGTTCCCTCTGCCTACCCTGCTACAAACAGAGTGCAGCCTGTTATACAAATAAAAATTGAGAAATTAAATATTATATTATGCTTATCGTATTATAAATAGATAAATATGACTATTAATGCGAGTATACATTACTCTTGTTCGTTTTTGAAGCTATTGTTTCAAAAAAAAAGGCTTTGTTCACTTGGTAATTAGTTTTAATTAGATCCCCAAGTTGAATGACCCTGACACTAAATTGTTCATTTAATTTGTGAACTAGTTCATAAACTTAATTTAGGCTTTTTTTTACGTTGTCAGTGGCAATACGATAAACTCGTAAGAGTTAAAAACAAATATTTTTTTTATTCATTACAGAACAAATAGGTACGTGTAGAATATTGCAGCAGGGTCTTAGACTATCTCACCGCTGTCCCTGCGCGGTGCAAGACAAAATTGAAGATATATATTAATTTTGTAGACATTTTAACCTGGCCTTTAACCTTTTTTATTTTTTAACCTTTATTATTGAAGTTATTTATGTGTGTGTAACTACATGTGAAATTATTTTACATTTAATATCTATATACGTATTATGATATGTTATTATAATAGTTATTTTTCTTAAGAAAACAAACAGAAACCATAAAATTGACAAGAAAAATATTAGACGCATAAACTGGTTCAAAACTAAATACAAATATTACTACATACTACCTAATAAGTTAAATTAAATATTTAATAATTTACTTGTTTCATTAACTAAACTATAAAATAAATTTTATAAGGAAAATATGGACTAACAGTGTCGTAATTTACATATTTTTATTGTATAATACACGAGGTGGTAAACTTCCACATATATTTGCTTAGTAAATAATAAATGACACGGATATATTAATTTTCTTTATTGAGATAGACGTGATTCAGTATGCCGTCATTGCATAATCTACTATATATATAACTACATAACGCTTTCAATGGTAGCGCGTACAAATCTGTAGAAGACAATTTGTCAATATCATATGATTCCCTTTGTCTGCCCTGCTGTATGCGTGATACAGCGTGAAGCTGATTTATTTTTATTATTATATTTTATATGGAATCTTCGAATTTTATGGAATTTTTTTTAATGAAAAATTTCACCAAAAAGTCGTATGAAAGATAAATAAAAATCATTATATATTTATATCACTAGATGAAACAATTTTTTTACTGATAATTTTATTTTACTTTTTGTAGCTTCTTAACACAAAGATTAACTATTCCAACAATTAAATTTCTTAAATTGCGGAAACCGTAAAAAGTATTATTAAGATCGAGTAAACAAAAAAAGATTTCGAAAATAAAATTGTAAATAGCTTTTGTAAACTTTTAAAAACTTTTAATCGATTTTTTATTTTTTGTAAACAGTTAATACCAAGGACTGTATTTACGCAGGTTAAAATGATAATTAAATAAGTCGCTGTTCTTTATACTTTTACTTTTCACTCTGTTCTCCACTTGTTTTCAGTTTACGCTTTATCCCGTACAAAGAAGGGTTGGCAGGTTTGTCGCTGCACCACGACGGCCTCAACTCTTCACTCTACTTCTAAATATTTCGATTTTCTATACTCATAACGATCAAATCATTACACGATTATTTATATTATATTTGTATTTACTACATCCGTACAAACAATGTGCATTATTTTTAAACAAAGTGGTATATATAGTATATTTGCATTATTTAAAAAAAATCACGCAAAATACGCATACTTATTAAGGTTAATCATACACGAGTATCTAAGAAGGATATTTTTGTTATTCTTTTGTTCGTATTAAAAAAAAATACCGACCGGCTGTAATATAGCAATTGTCCACACTCCACTGGTTTTCGACGCGGAAACATTTAGAACTAGTTTGCAGATTTAATTTGAAATATAATTACTAATATCGCATGTGTAATAATGCAGAGATGAAAGAAATTTTATATTTTAAGTCAGTATGTAATATATACATATATAAATTTTTATAATCTTGAAATTGAATTATTTGAATTAGTGCATTACTAATATTTAATTAATTATTTAACTTACTAGCAAAATAAAAATATAATTTACAATTATTATTTTAATCAAAACAAAAAAAAACTTACCTTTTAAAAGCTATTCCTTATAAACCGTTTACTCGTAAAAATAACATTAACACCGACAATTTAAACATATACATATATAATATATATATTTTTTATATTATTTTTTTTTAATGTTATTTAATTTCTTTTTTAATTTGTATTATATTAGTTTTTGTACGATACCGAACTATGAGATAATAGGACCCTAACTGAACAGCAACTGGAGGCGCCCGGACCTGCAAACTTCTGCGTGTTTCCATTACACGCCTTTCAAAACACCTTCGTCCTGTCAATATTAGAGATATTATACTTATTTATATTTATTCTTATATTTACAATATGCTTATTTTTACTCTTTATATGAATAATATATTTTATTTATGATATAATATAAGTTAATAGTACTCTGATGTGGTAAAGGCTAGTCATGGCGCAGGCGCACAAAGTGTGACTGGAAAACCGATTGTTTGTGGGTTCGATTCCCACTGAAGGAGATGAAACCCGAACACTCGTTTGCCTTGTCCTTTTCCATAAAAAAATCTATCATAAAGGTTTTTTAGATTTACGCTATATCCCAGCGTAGGCCTAGGGCATCTAGGCCTACGCTGGTGCTGGGAAACAATCAGTTCCCATGAAATTCCCCTCTTTCCGCTGAATTTGAGAAGCATTGTAAAGGAATTCATATATACATTATTAAATATAAAATTAGGGCAATTCGATAGTTATTTTTTTATCATAACATTAGTTCTCTAAGTAAGTAATATAGATAAACAGTCATTCTAATTCCCATTAGTTTATTGAAATTCGTGTATTAGGCAATTAATTATAGATAATTACTTAATTTCGGTACATTTACAACATATTTAGTATTTTGTTATATATATTAATTTGATTACAATAAAGAACATGTTTTATGTCAATATCACCACTATGTCGATCCGATTACAGAAGCGTCCTATTTAAGAACACTTGATTCTTAAAGATGAAAAAAACTATACTGAAAATATAAACAAAACTGAAGTTTGACGTGTGTAACGTGGAAACAGACTATCGGTCGTAATGGAAGTATTCTAACGAGAATGCAGTTTGATTATCTATATTGAATCAATTGTTTATTTTTTGTAAAAAAAAAAGAATAAGTTCCAAATAAGTGATAAATAATAAAATAATTGAAGCTAGTCGTGGCGCGGGGGGCAAAGAATGACTGTAAACGGGACTGGTTGTGGGTTCGATTCCCACTCGAGCGGCATTGAGTACCGCCACTTAACACGCAATGCCTCCAGAATCCGACAGAATATGGAGAACAAAGTGTCTTAACACCAGGTTACTTCTGCCTACCCTGCTGCCTCAACACCACAGCGAAGAAAATGGAAATATAAATAACTGTAAATAACAGTAAATACATATTTCACTTCCTCGAATGGGAACCGAACCCAGAATCGTCGCGTTTACGCGCGACATCCTTGTGCCACTGCGCCACGACGGCCTCTATTCATATTTGATATAGTCAGTAATATTTATCACACAAATAATTGATTCAAGTTGTCCACGCGACTTTTGGCTTGGCATATCTAAAAGATTACTCGCGCATTTATAAATAAATTGACATTCATGTCATTTCTTGTGGATGATAATAAGGAAAATGTCAATTCAATCGTGAAACGCCTGTCATAGTTCTCAAAGCAATGTTGTCTCTCGTCCGCGACTAACGCTGATCTTTCTTATTAGTATAAAAATTGATTATTTCAGAAGTCGGTTTTATTCATATAAAATGAACAATAAACGTCTATCAAAATTTTTAAGTCAAGAATCTTGACAGATATTCATCTTTTATAGGAAAAAGACCTATATAAAGTACCTATGCCCGTAACATCTCCAACATCAGTGGACTTCAGGATACAATGTCGGCCTTGAATCGTTTAAAAGGTATAAAAGTTGAAAAAAACTTAATTACAAATTTTCACGTTTATTTACTTACATTAAATTAAAAGTAGTAAATTAAATAGCAATACTAAATATTATCTTTATAATATTGTAATAATATTCGTAACATTTTCATTTCTTCGCTCTGGTGTCGGGGCACACCACGGCGTTGAGTTCCAAATACAGCCTGCTGTATCTCGCATGGTAGTATGTGTATGTGTAAGTATGTCGTGTTATATTACAATTTCATTTCATATCACAGTTTATATTTAATAATAATTAACTAAGTTATAAAAAATATTTTGAGAAACGATCTTGTCACAGCCCGGAGATGTCTAGTACGTAGAAGAACGTACACATTCCATTTTGCCTTAAGAGAAATAATTCTAATTATATAATTTTATTTACTTAGTACGGCAAGGTAAATAGCGACGTTGGGTTCTATCACTGTCCAATGTCTCTAAAATGAACATAAAGTTCGGAATGGACTGTCTAATACTAGGTCCTTTTCACATACTCCTCTTGAACTAAAATACACATAACTCTACGGGCTTATGGGTTTTAAAATCATTGTTAACAATAAATTTATCAACATTAAACATTTTTTTACGTATTTAAAAATATATATTTCATTTAATATAATATGGTAAAAGAAATATTATAATGACAATAACCAATTACTTTGTATTTAGTAAGATCTTTAATTTTCACGATTTTTACACATTTTAAACGATATATATCTGTTTCCCTTAGCGAGGATTTAACATGACTTACACAATGGCTGGGCTTAACTAAATATACGCAATTAATCCGGTTATATATTTTCACTTTAATTAGTTTGTGTTTTCATTTAAATTTTTTAAAAAAAAATTTTACATTGAAAGTTTATTTTATACTTACATATAATTAATTTAATGTATCTTTTGAGCATTATTCAAAAGAAGTATTAACATTCTGCACACCATCTTTATGTAAATTACAACAGTGCCACATTTCGTAATCCTGTTTCATAGTTTTCGTTTCACAAAAGAGGTACAAATATTTTTGCTTCACATTATATTAATATATAGAGTACAATAAAATATATAGATTACAATTAAATTATTCTGCATGCAAATACCCACTATTGTCTAAGCCACCGATATATTTAGACGGATTTATCTCAGACTTCTTAGATTTTCTGTCTCTATATTCGACTATGGAATAAAAGAAGCTACCAACAATCATGCTGACCAGTAAAACATAGGTCTTGGCACTCGTCCTTAAAATTGGAGATATGATGTAGGCAATTATGTATCCAACTGATTCCCATAACCGGAAGTTGGAAAACGCCGCTTCTTCTCTACCCGGAAATAAGATTCCATAGTAAGCTGTGAAAAAAGGAAAAAGATATTAAATGGAATACAAGCTAGATGCAAGCTCACCTGCCTTTAGATGAATCGGTTTCACCATGACATATGAGCCATACATTCTCTAAAATTTGAAGATAGCGGGTCCAAGAGACGAGAGTTAAAATCCCGCTACATTCAAATCGAGTTAAATAAATAAAATGATGTGATGGTTCTAGATTCGATTCCTACTCGAAGGAATTGTTATGATTAATATGATTTTCATTTCTTCGCTCTAGTTGACAAAGATGCAAATGGAATTTATTAACAAAATTGAGCGCGAAGTGGAAAACGGAGTATTTTAACATTTAAGAGTGGAAAATAAATAATGGAACAGTGTAGAATATATATTATTTTGGAAATTCTTACCATTAATCTGCACAAGCCAGATAGAGTCGCACAGCCCCCACAGTATGGCGATAATGAATACTACGTAAGATTGGTCGTGCTGCGGCCGCCACGTCAGCAGTGACGTGAACAAGCCAAGGTGTATTATGAACGCCACGCACATCAGCGGCAAACGGCCTGTTACCTACAATTTAAGAAATTAAGCTGTTATATTGGGTTCATTTGTATTTTGATAAAACTGTTAAGTATAATTTACCTAAGTGGAAATAGGTTAATATTATGATTGACATTTCCGAGGTATATATTTGTGAAGTAAAATAAAATATTTATTTAATATTAAAGTGATTTTATTGTAGGATATATCACAATAATATAGTTATTGTAAATTATCATTATCATGACACAAATACTTGCTTAATTGGATATCGCTTTTTTTTAACTTCAAATAACTTTCATTTCTTCGAGTGGAAGTAGAACCCACAACCTTTCGCTTTTATAGATGTAAGCTTGTGCCAAAAGCTCGCATGCCTTGTACAGAACTATAGCAGCCATGACTGTGGGTACTTACTTTAGCTAAATATCCAGTGACGACACAGCCTATGGCGTCCGCCATCCCGTACGTCATCATCACGAATCCCACAGTTCCAGTGCCGATAGAACATGACACAAAGGCCTGCAAACAAATTTAAACGATATTTTAACTTTCTTTAGATAAAAAATAATACCCTATTATTTTTAGACATAGGAAAACTAGGTTCCCGTAAGACTTAACTTCAAACCATTAAATATTTCAAAATGGCTTATTAATGTTATTACCGCAGTAAAATCAGCTCCAAAAAACGCCTGTTGCATGCCCACGAACACGTTGATGATGACCAGCATTAACTGATTGGGTTCTATTAGCAGTTTCAGTGTTACCACCAGTAATGCGATGCCGGAGAGACCTGAGCCGGTGTCGTTACGACCTGTGCTGTATCTGGAAAGGAATTATAATGCAAAATTATATTATCTTTTCAAAAAACATCCTGTCCACGTTATATCTCACACAGCAGCGTTGCCAGAAGGAATCTACCCAAGGCCCATTGTTAGATGCTTGAAATATTTAATGGCGGATTTCAACGCCGCCCTTTGTCTACCAGAAAGATAAATAATTTCAATATGTTCATTCCTCGTCTGGAGGTCTATACTTATTATCATTCAGTTGTACAGTATGTTTTGTATTCAAATACATATTTGAACTGTAGATATAATATGTTTTTAAAAGATGACTATTGATAATTCCTACCTCTTCATCGAATCAACTCCTATCGCTACAATAAGAGCAGCTCCAGCCATGCATGCTAAATATATACCTGTAATAAAGAAATAAATTAACAAACTCATATCATTTGTTAATATTAAAAAAAAATGGAGAGAAAAAACCTATTCCTCTGAAATCATTTCCGGTACAGAACGGTCAACGAGTCGTGGCCGCCTTGAAGTGAAGTGATATTGTGATTTTTCTTATTTTCTTCACGGAGAACAATGAACGGCCAAGACTCGTCGTCAACCGTACTATATATATGTTTAATTTTAAGCTATTACACCTGCGATCATCTGAATTTTCTCCGGTGGTTGGTGTGGCAGCGCCCCGCCCGCGTCCGCGCTCGGCAGGAAGTTGCTGCCGCACAGCTTGGGGATCATTGTCACGTTGACTGATGTCACTGCGGCTAAGTTGTCGCCGGATGAGAGGACTGAAATTATATGGTTTATTTATGATAAGCTTTATTATTATTTATGTTAATAAATGTGTGTAATAAAAGAATTATATCAATACAAAGTAAGATTGTAAAGTCTTGACATAAGAAAATGTAATTGCTATAATTCAAAATATATTTTCTAAACAGAATGTGGTAATTTCAATATCTTTTTGGCATTTTGTGAATTGATTTCCTGTATCTTGTCTTGATGTAAATAGCTCAATATCATCAATAGGTTTTTTATTTATTACATAGGTAAGTTTGTTTTTAAAATTTACCTACATATTATTTTGACTACAAAGAATATTACCTAAGGAAGAAATTAAATTTCCCCAAACTTGATTTAACTGGAAGATCATAAAGAACAGTCCCAAGAATCGCACCAACAATGCCTCTGCTGATATGTTCGATATCTTACTATGAGCGTCTGAAACCTGGAAAATAGTATTAATTTCAATTTACTTTAAATAACTGTGAACTAAAGTTACTTGGAAAGTGACTGGCAAGTTTACAACTGCTTAATTACAATATTTAAAAAAAATTACATATTTAAATTTCATTTAAAATATATGTTAAGTACAATATATAACTCTTTTTATTAAAAAACTTTAAATAATTACATTAAGTATGTAATAAAACCATGCAATTTAAAATGTAATGATAAGTCATACGGTTCTTTTTATTGTAAACAATGTAATAGTTATTATATATAAAAAAATGTTAATAAAAAATTACTCTATGAATGCCCTATATTTTCACAAAAATGTTTACAGTCTAAATTTAAATCAAAAATATATATATTATACTATACCACAGATAAATAAGTGCACTTCGAGCACCAAAGTGGACCGCCGCCCAACCCCACAAAGAGTCCTGCTGGTATCAGAGTGTAGAAGCGAGGGTACAGCTGTGCAGCGATATACGGCATGTAGGTGATGAAGGACAAAGACATCGCCCATTTCGTACCGAGCCATCTGAAAAGAGTTGAAGCATAAGTAAAACCTTGAAAGTCTGATCAAACGAATCTTGTACTCATTCACTGATAAGAAAAACAATACTATTTATTATTATTTTAATATTTTTCTTTCATTCGTTCTTATTCACAACATATAAGTCTGACGTAAAATGACTAATGACAAATAATTTTATAACAAAGATCAAAATAAACAGCAAATATGTAAAAAAAAATCACAATAAGTCATGTGAATTTTCCTGCAAAGACTATGACATACATTAATACATTAGATATTTTAAGAATGTCTAACTATATTACATTTTGCGGGTTAGGGAAAATGAAATGAATCTTTTGGTACATGATAAAACGACCGAAACGTTACTAGTATCTTAAAACTGGAATTTTATAGAAATATTTAGTTTTAATTTTGCCACTTAATTACTCGTACAAGGAAAATATCAAATGTATGCACAATTTGTATGCAACAGAGTT
>JBAIZZ010000203.1:162832-205550 GCA_037355905.1 Heliconius aoede | reverse complement strand
AAATTTTCTGTATTTAAGTATGTACAATATACTATAAATATGTAAAACTTACAATTTTTTCAGGCTAATATGTACACATTCTTAGGAGTTAAGATTTGAAGTCTGTCACTTGGGACTGATCTGAAAGCGATGGTTGAGGATTCAAATACTATACAGTGTTTTCTTTGCACCACTTTAAATGAAACCAGAGTTTTAACTACTCTATAAAAGCCCGTCACTTCCACTCTTTATATATCACATAGCTTATAAATTATGCATATTATATACAAAATAATACTGTATCCATGTCTAATTATAACGAAAATATTGTGTTCGTTACATCAATACATTGATGGATAATATCTTATTATAAGAATTTATATACTTAATAATTCGGGTGAATAGTAAAAATAGATTTTGCAAAGATCTTTAAATATTTTTTTTTATTTTGGGACCGTCTATTCAAATTGTCAATGTGAGTGAGTATACCTAGCGCGGTCTATTATTCACTTTGCGTTAACAGCATAATGACGGTCACCTCGTCAGTAATCGCACTCCACCACCGTGAAAAATCACTTGCTTGAGTATGTTAAGTATAAAAGTTGCTAAACTCATAGCACAAAACGTTTTTCAGAATGGTCATTAATTAGGGCTTGCCACTCTCATTCTGATGATGCAACAAACACTGCATCATCTGCGTACGGCAGACAATTCACATTCAAGTCACCTACTTTCACACTTTGTCACAACCAAGCTGACTTGGCATCCTTGTATAAGCCGATTGGATGTCAAACCAGGCCGACATGCCAACTCTCAAAAGATCCACAAGCTGCAACAAGGTATGCAGAGACCGCATTTGCCGTTCAGCCCCTTTCTTCACGAGTCTTCTTTCTTCGTTAGTACTTACTGTATCGCTAGCTGAAGCTAAGTTTTTACTTTAAGGAAGGATGAAGTAAAGAAGTATAATAATAAAAAATCATATATAGTTTGTCATAATTTTTAATAAGTTTCCCGCAAGTCAACGCAGACTACACCACGTATGTGTTGTCACTAACCATCTGTAAGGCATTTCCATTGTTTTTCTGGTGATCTGTAATATGATTCTGGTTAACTCTTACTTACGTATTCAGAAAGATAAGCATGCTACCGTTTGGTAGATTAAAAAAATATATAGATACAATAGTCATTGCCTACATTTCACATGAAAATAATAAATAATTTTATAATAGTATAACATTATGGTCAAAACTGAATAAACGTGCTCGATTGCACTACATTGCATTATAAAATCTTCTACATAACCTTTACTATCTATTGAGGCCTCTGTGTCAATTGATTTAGCTAATTCAGGAAGTTTTACACATTTTATAGAAAATTGGAGCTTCACACAAAGAAGGAGATAAAAGAGAATAGAAAGAGAATACAGTATGTCTAATGAATATAAAACGATTACTCCCGTAAATATATATACACAGCAAGCTTGGACGCAGTTGCCGCTGAACATACGTCCTAACCATACAAGTCAATTAGTTCGCACACCGACGGCACTAACATGAGGTCGAAATGAAGATTTTGCGTTAAATCCTAAGCGCGAGCTACACTAGTAGCGAGAGCTCCCATTGGTATAAAAATAAAAACGTATCCGATAAACGTTCAGTCTTGATCTAGTTCTCATCATAGAGCGGCGTCGCATCGCCCAGCGACATGGAACGCGGCGACGTGTTGGTGTGCGGCGTGGAGCGCACCGAATGTGAGCGCGACGACCGCCCCGAACTATGCCCGTGACCGTGTCCATGGCCATGGCCATGTCCATGTCCATGTCCGTGTCCGTGTCCGTGTCCATGGCCGTGTCCGTGCCCGTGCCCGTGCCCGTGTCCATGCCCATGACCATGACTGTGCGGTGTGCCACGTGCGTCGTGGCGGGGTGTGCTGCGCGCGTCGTGGCGCGGCGTACTGCGCGCGTCGTGGCGCGGTGTGGCTCGCGCATCATGGCGGGAGGCACGGCCTGAGTCGGTACGGGGCGTGGCGGGCGAGGCAGGCGTGGAGGGCGTGTCGCGTACGGAGCGATGGCGCACCCAGTCCTCAGCCGCCTTCTGCCAGTCGGAGGGCTCGGCGTACAGCGGAACCGGGAGCGGGCGTGGCGCGGCGGGCGCCAGGAAGTCAGGCTGGCGCGGCGTGGCGGCGAAGGGCGTCATGTAGGGAGTCTGCGCGGAGGGCGTGTAAGGCGTGTTGAGGTAGGCGGGCGCGGGCGTGTGCAACGCCGGCGTGTGATAGGCAGAGGAGGCGAGGCCGTGCGGCGTGCGAAGCGCGGGCGTACGCTGCACGGGCGTGCCGGAGGGTGGCGGGTCCCGGAAGTGCTCCTTGAACCACTTGAGCAACCCTCCCAGTGAGTCAAACATTCTCTGTCTGAACTTGTACCCGTCAGGTGTCACGGATACATACTCGTGGGTACATCGAGACCTGGGCAGATAAGATAGTAGGAACCTGCCGGGGTGATTTTTCGCTGCGGATATCACATAATGAATTTTATTAGGATTTTTTCCCTTTTCCTCTTTAAGAATCTCTTCGGCTTTATCTCTCATGCCGCCGAGGTTCTTATAATATTTGTATGCGATGAGATCCCGAGCATGTCCCGCCATAGGTGTCACGTGTCGAGCAATAATTTCATCTAAGTCTTCAAATTCTGATCCTTGTATCCATAGGCTCCGACCTAATTGAACAAAAAATTATCTATAATTTATGTATAACTTTTCCTATAACAATACCAACAGTCCAAATAAAATTAAATACAAACCTAAAGAGAAAGCGTTTTCTTTACCCTCCTCTCTTACATCAATGTGTTGGCATATGCCCTCTGCCACCTTCCATGTCACTGTCAGGTGATCAGAACCCTGTAATATTAAGGTTTTGTATTAATGCCATTCTACATATATAATATATTCTATAAAAAAAAATATAATTAATATATTATACACATACATACCTTACTACTAGGCCTAACAATAACTTCTCCTTGAGCCATGTTCTCCATGAGTTTCTCTGCTTCAGCAAAACTAATATTATGGAAAGCTGGATGCACTATGACCCTCTTCACATATTGCATTCTTTCTTTAGTTTGTTTCGCCTCTGTGTCTTTACGTACGTCTTTATCTTCACTTTCTTGGTCGTAATATGGATCTTTAGATGGCCTAAAATAAAAAACAAACTAAATTAATATTATTTGTCATCCTTAAATATAAAATATATAGCTCCAGGCTTTTTCTCATATAACAAGGTACATAGAGGGAGAGATTCCGCTCTCAGCTTCGTTCTCGATATAATTAGAGCTCCAAGGTGTATCATAGTTTATAGATGTAGAGCTTCACACTGTATCGCGCCCATTGCAGGGTTGGTACAGAAAATCTGGGAACCTAGTGTTAAGACATTCCGCTCTTTTTAAATCACTTCTATTTCCCACATTCTGCCAAATTCTGAATACATTGAGTGTTGGGTGGCGAAACTCAACGTCACACATCTTAGCGTGCCTTTAATTTATTCGCCCAACTGTTATCGGATTCCACGATGGCCTCGTATATGCTTTCATACTTTACTTATTTTCTTATAAAAACACAATTCGACATATGATGGGAAATATAAAAAAAAACATCTAAAAACTGACCTCCACTCATTATTCTTGTCCGACAAATCCGATGACTTCGACGAACAATCGACGGAGAAACGTTCCACGTCCACTTTCAATATCCTGCAGTGTATTGTCTGTCCTATCCTAACTCTCTCCGTGGGATCCGTGACATGTCTGTCTGATAGGTTCTTTATGTGTATGTAGCCGGACAGTCCGTTATCTAGGCGGATACGAACGCCGGTCGCTTGTCCCGGACATGCACCGGCGTCGAAGTGGTTCCATACCTTTAATAATAATAAAAAAGAATATTGAAAATATATGTTTATTTTTATGTTCTATACTTTTACGCTACTGTATTAGTTAAAGAGAATACATGGAATATCAAATATTACTTCACGCTCCTTTCGCCATAATTTAATTATATAGTACTTAAATTTTTTTGGCATTATAGCGTAATCTCACATGGCATATAAAAATATATTTACAAGCTAAAATATATTTAATTACAAAAAATTAAATATGGAAATTACCTCGGATAACTCAGGAAAGTCATTTTTATGACAGAAAGGGCACTCCCACAATCCAGTCTCATCATTTCTCACAGGATTTGCTTGGTCCAACATTTCCCTTTGGGGTTTCCTGTGAGTAATGCCTATAACACTTGCCAAAACCATTTTTCCTACGAAGAATGTTTCGGGCGATTCTTTTGTTAGCATATCAAATAGCTCCTCAGCGGTTGCTGATCGGTAAGGTACCCTAAGGTCCTTATACCTGGAATTCAATTCCGCTCGAATATCATATAAAGTTATACTTTTATTACCAAAGCCTTGTCTCTCCAATTCTTCTGCAAACGCATCTAAGTCAAGGTCTTTCAATCTTTCTGGTGCTTCTAAAATTTCTTCTAACGCTCCCGCAGGATTTGCGTCTTCATCCTCATATTCCAAGGCGTCCACTGCCATTTTCCTCGCCCACTCGTAAGTTTCAGGGTGAACTCGCGACCCATCTAACACTTCTATATATGCTTCAGTACCATCACCCAAACTACTTGTATCGATTTTAATGAAACCTGAACAATTTATAAACACTTTTGGACCCATGTGACACAAAGTGACCAATTGCGTTCTGTTTTCTAGTTTCTGATTGGTCTGTTTAAATAGTTTTATTAAGGCTTGCGCTTTCCTTGGACCCAAGCCGCATACAAATTGTAATAACTCAGTCCCCCGACCCGTCAACACTGCTTCGTTTACATCTACACCAACTTCATTCACCCTATTCACAAATTCTAATTCAATGCCTTCTAGTAAATCCTCTTTGGCTATATGGTCTTGTAAGGGATGGTATCTTAGACATAATATTTCCTCGTCTGGTCCACAAAGTTGTGATATTTCCATAAGGGGGTCTTGTAATAAGCGAGCCTGACAAATAGCCTGACGCAGCGTGTCTGGATATTCTCTGAAGTCATTCTGTAATAACAAATATATTATTATATTTTAAATTACTTAATATGCCACATTGGATTTAGTATTTAATGTTATTATGAATTTGAGAAAAAATAAAATACTGCAAGAAGAAATTGTTAAGTTAATAAGAAAATCAATAGGCAAATTTTAACAATATTTTGTGTTATTTGTATTTTAAAAATTTTGATATAAAAAATGACAAATCAATTCCAAACTCACCCGTCCTTTAATACTATTGCTGTATATTTTACTAATAGTATTATCGGCTATTTCAACGGGGATTCGGGGGAACTGTTCGTCTTCTACCAATTGTTGGACGCACTCTGCCACATCCGCCTTTATGTTGAGTGCCTCACGGGACTCACCGCCTATCACTATCACGTGCGGCCTCTTACGTAATATGAATCTGCAATATGATATTTATTAGTTATAACAACAGAGTTGTTTTTTTTATGATACTGATAATCTTCAACGAAAGGCTCTATAAAATTTTGAAATACAAGCAAATGAAAGGCAAGAAACCCTCTAGCTATGTATGTAAATAAAAAGTGTAAAAATTTTGTACTTTAGTAGAGACTAAAGTACAAAATTTTTACGAACTAAAAAAATCTGAATTGATATATTTATTTAAAAATTTCTAATCGTATAATTGTAAAAATTGTGACGTCATTTTAGATAGGCAATCTCACTAATGTAAGAGTCAACAAATTAATTTCATAATCTGTGGCCCCATAGTAATTGCCATCAGTACCGGGACACCATAACCATCTCGGAGCACTCACCGCCTGAGTGCGGACATGTCCGCCTCTTTGTTGCGTCGCTCGGCCGCGTCCCACGCGTTGCGGCGGCATAGCAAGTGTGGCAGGCGCAGGTGGTCCGCCACTTCCGCGCCCGCCACCACGCATGCGAATGCGCAGTGCGCGCGGTCCGGGATGTACGCCAGCGACATCACACGCAGACCTAGCCAGGCGCGACGGGAAATATATCACTTTTACATTTTCCAGTATTTAGTAAAATTGAACAATTGAAATACTAACTAGACTTAGCAACTTGCTAAGTTGATAAACAATAGAAATAAAAATCTTAAAGAAAATGAAGATTTCAGTTCTGCTTGTAAATATTCATGTTTTTACCATTTGTTGTGTCCCATTCTTCATCATCATCGTCGGACACCCTGGATTCATACGGAGCTACTTTTAACCAATCGTACAGCTTACGACGACAGCACCTAAATAAATTTATTTCTCTAAATATTTGTAAACCAAGAACAAGATCAGTAAAAATTCAAAAGATAAAATTGTGTTTGTTATCAAATTTCTATAAATTAATTCAATATTTCGCTTTTAATGAGGACGAAAATTCAATGTTAATAATTTCAAAATATCCTTAATGTTAATAAATTAATAACACTACTGTAAAGTTATTCATAGTAATAAATTCAACTTACTTTAACACATACTCCTTGGACTCCTGTAAAAGTACTGCATGTAACTCTCTTCTCAGTTCAGGCATGACAATTTTAACGAGCGCCAAAGTGACAGCCTCCGCTCGTAGTTCGTTCCACGCTTGTACAGTTGCAGCAAATTCGTCCTAAAATGTTTTCAATATAAATAAAATTTGAAACATGAATTAAATAAGTGTAGTTAATGGATTTCATTTCTATGTAATATATATACATAGCCAACAAATATTTTGTGAATTAAGCAAAAAAAATTAAACAGCAACCTGCTAAGTTTATAGAATTAAGCACCCATTTAAAGCCCCATTCCACATTGTTTTCATATCAAAATTTTAGAAAAATGTTATTTATTGAAACTTACTTTCTGGTACAATTGTTTCAATTCTTCTAAATAACTAGGCCCGGTATTGCCTTCAATTTGTTCGCTGATGCTAATTTCCAATAACTTATCTTCTGCCGCTATAGAAAGCTTTAAGAATTGATCCCCAGTGAGATCGCGAACTGGTTTCTTTTTCAAATATTTCATACTGAAAAAAAAATTTTAAAATTTACCTCAAAGATATCATTAATATTTTATGTGGTTGTTAGATTCTCTTATGTACATTAATTTTTATACAAAATCAAATATTTTTATGTAAAAAAGAATTGTCCCCAAATTAAATAAAAATAATTAATTATTTTAATTGAGTAATTAATAAAACTAATTAACTAATTACTTAAATTTCCGTGAATGTTCTATATCACAATTTAAAAGAGTGGTTTTTTTTTATGGGAGAGGACAAGGTAAACGATCTTTCGGGTCACCTGATTGTAAGTGATCATCGCCACCCACGACCCCTTGTAACACCAGAGGAACTACAGGTGCGTTGCCGGCCTTTATAGTGGAGACGTAAAGTGCCGGGGCCCGGCATTATCTAATGCGAAACGCAGTGGCAAGAGCCACTACTTCACGCCGGTTTCAAATGCCGGGGGTTGTATTAATCCGGTCGAGTCTTTCCATGCGTGTTGCTATTACTGGCGACGTGACTCTGCCACATGTACTTTAGTCGCCTCTTACGACAGTACCAGGGCGATCCTATTCTATTCTAAGACGGCGGGTTGTGAAAAGAGGTTTGTGTGTTAAAGGTTATATTAAATTAATGATTATGTAATCATTAATGTAATAATAACACATAATGATAACACGCCTTAACGCAGAAGTATCATCGTCAGAAATGTTAAAGTGTATTTGTATAATTGATTTAAAAAAAGTCCCGCTGCGTTTTTGCGCCAGTTGTTCTCAGACATTAACTTTATCTGAGACATTAACTTTAGTGAACTGGTGGTAGATTATTTGACGTTAAAAAAATTAAGTATGTAACTTTTTATTTTGAATAAAATTATTTGACATTCACTTTTGACTTTGAATAGAAACATGTCCTGAATTAACAATTCTAACATGGACTTACCTAAAGCAAGCGTGCCCTTCGTCGATCTCCTTGAGGCCGCGCGGCGTGGGGCGCACGCTGAGCGTGGCACGTTCGCGCAGCGCGTCGCGCAGCGTGGCCCGCAAGAGGGGCTCGCGCGCCAACTGCACGCCGCACATGTACACCGCGCGCCGCACTGCCTCCGCCGCGCCGCCGCCCGCCGCCTGGGCCTGCAACGCGCAAGGCAAACGAACGGTGGTAAGTGATCACCGCCGCCCACGACCCCGGCCGCCAACGTGGTCATATCGACCTGGGAACACTGCCGGCCATTCCACAATTCCGTGGCGCGTGGAAGGAAGTTCCTACGAAACTGTGTGGATGATATTTAAGTTTGTGACGTACTGTACGGAAAGAAAATTCGACGGCAGATAACAGGCCAAACAGTTCTTTAGAACTGGAGATGCATTGAAATGTAAAAGTTTTTATAACCTCTTTATATTGTCAATTAACATCAATCCACACATGATTACACGTCCACAGATTCGCACATTACAGATCCACACTTATCATCATTCTTCATATTAATCCCACTTGCGACACTTCCATAGTTGTGCTCATCTACGCGTGTGATCATGCTTTCACACATATTGTAATATAATCACATATTCACAAATATGCGCATATGTCACATCCACATTTACTAGCCATTTACTTTTTATTACTTTATACCCAAATATTTGAGAGAAGAATAATTTTCAATACTATTAATACAAACAAACATACAAGCGATTCAGCAGCCTCCAAAGGCGGCACAGGTGGCTGTTCCACTTCATGTCGTTGGTAATTATCTCGCACGTTCTCCGCAAACTGCTCCGGGCTCAGACCAAATTTTTTTACTAAGGGCTCTGTTGAAGAAGAAAATTTTGAATAAGAAAAATTAGATTTATTATTTTTAGTAAGATTGAAAATGACACTTCCATATAAAATAAAACATCGGTTTTTGGAGAAATTGTTTAAAATCTGCTATAGTATTTACATAAGTAAATTGTATACAGAAGTTTTATGAAACAATATACATCAATAAAGTAAAAAACTAAAATTCTCACTTAACTTCTGTTTTTAATGATAAACAGATTAACCTAACAAAATCAAACTTTAATATATAAAATTAATTTAAAAGAACTTCAATCTAACCAATTCCTGCCTTCCTACAAAGTTCATAGGGTCCTGATCGCACAGCATATTTAACTTCAGTGGGCTCTTCTTCATCTGGTTGTGCTGCGTCTACCGCGGCCACTGCTTCATCAGGATCTTCACCGTTCCTTTCAGCGTCTTCGCGTGCTTGTTTTCTGTAAAAAAAATAAAAATCTAAATCAGTCTCATTTTTTTTTGTTCCCCGCTTTATTCGCATCTAGATAGTTATGAGAAAGAAATATATCTTAAACACACTCTGTTCTTCACTTTTTTCACAATTTTCTAGATATTTTGTGTCGGGTGGCAGAACCTAACATTACACCTTCTCTTGTTTACCAATGTGAGGAAATAAAAGTAATTCATTCCCGCAAATGAACATTGCTTTCACATTCATCTCATCTAGTCACGTCAGGCGCTTTGCCGCTGTGCTGCTGCGCCACGACGAAAAATTATAATTTAGCCATTTTATATTAATAATATAGATTAAAAAGATAATTCAAAAAATAAATATGTACTTATAAATACAATAAAATCAATATAAAAACCATTTACTTCTTATCCTCAAGTTCCCTTTTTTTCTCTTTAGTGCGCTGTAATCTCTGCATTTCAGGTAAATCAGTAGAATAATACAGTAGGAAGTGTGTGTGAACGTCGCGTAGTTCTTCCGGTGTCTGTACATTTTTCATTCTACAACATAGGGGCTAAATTAATTTTGTAGAAAATTTTATGTGCAATATTATGGTATCATAATGCAACATAATTAAGTACATGTTTTGGTTAAATTGATATCAATAAGGATCATTACATAGCAAATTTAACTAAGCTCCTAACTTAAAGCTCTAAGCAAAATATCAGATTATTACATTATGTGGATTTAGTTTTCAAACATTAAAATATGTAATTTTAATTTTCAATCATCATGTCACAGATGTCACAAATTTTACGTAAAAATAAAACAAAATCCAGTAAATTACCTTTCAATATCTTCATCTCTTATAAGTCGCATGTTTTCTGGAATTGGTGCGTCAGGGTCCGCCATTACCTTATCCAACTGAAATTCCCGCATATTTTCTACTAGCCGTAACAAATTCTCTTTACGTTGCTTTAATTGACACCACTGAAATAAAAGTACAACACGCTTATTTCACAAAGTAATGCAATCTAAGAAGTAATATTATTAAGTCAAATAAAATGAGATAGAAAGGAATAGAGCGAGGAAGAAATAAGATACATGTAACACATTTTTTACATTCTTGCTTATTTAAGAAATATTACAAGCTGCATAGGAGAATCGAATGAGTAAAATGGTAACATTTGCTATTCGCAGTGACTGTTTGTTAGTGATACTTTGATAAATATAACTAAACTCTCAGCCCAATATTACATCTAAACTCATAAATATCACTAAAACATAAATTTACCTTAGTAATTATTAAATTAATATATTGAATTAATAATTGAATTTTTTTTTATTCAGCTTCACGCTGTATCCCGCAGAGGGAACCTTTGTATTAAGACATTCCATTCCCCACTTTCTAATAATAAGAAAAAATGATTGAAAATCTAAATAAATTCATAAAACAAAATACCTTCGCATCATATTTATAAACTTTCCACAGATCATTGATACTGAGCTCGGGCTGCACGTACTCCTTACGATAGAATGCTATGAAAGGTACTTCTAGAGTTTGGTTTCTCATGAAGTCCAACGCTTGGCGAATTTTCACTACTGTACTTGAACCACTAAAAAAAGATATTTTGTTAGTAAACTTATATCTTTGCCACTTATGGAACTGAAAATGGTTTATGTAGATATGATATACATATTTAAATAAATAAATACATAAGTCTGTCTCTCTACAGAAGAATAATGGAATCCTATAATTTGTAGCTCTCTTTGACTTCTGTGCATCATTCAATACCTAATGCTCATAAATAGATTATGGTTTACACAATTTTATAATAACACAGATTTCATATATAAATATGGTACTAAACTAATAATAATATTTTCTAAATTCAGTTTTAATTTTAAAAAATAAGCCAACCGTCTAGAACGTTCCCTCGCTTCTTGAGGATCAGCTTTAGACACAGGAGGTTTTAAGAAGGCTTGTTTATATATCCATTCAGCTTCATCCTCTAGTTCCGTACTGCCTTCCTCCACTGATGTGATTGGCACTTCTCTGATTTGCATACGCTCAGGGACATCGGTTTTGCGTATCTGTTCAGAATAAAGAATTACCATGTATTTGTGTTAAGTTCACAAAGTATCTCGCATATAGTAGGGTAGGCAGTGGAACCTCGCATGAATACACTCCCCATCACCACCGAATTTTCGAGTTCTTGCATTAATCTTGTTACCAGAGTAAGGAAACAAAAATGAATGCCTCAAAAAAAAACAGAAAAATATGTACACAGTATGAATTATTTACTTAGTGTTAGTTTTTTTTTCTAATAATTTTATTTGTCATTGGAAAAAATAACTAAATAGAATGATAGAATTTATAAGGCTAGTTATAAAGCATAATTACATACCTCATTGTCCAAATCAGTGAAGTGACTTCTCTTTAACTCACTGGGCTCATATATCTCAAAAATTGATTTCTTGCTTGGCCTTTTTGCCTTGCCCTTTTTGGTTCTTCTTCTTTCTCCTTCAATAAAAAAAATCTCAATTCAATTCAAACTACGTCATGTAAGTCAAAATTAAAATATTAGCTCTGAAAACAGTTTTTTATTGCTTAATGTATTCATTTTGATGTAAGCTTACCTTCTTCTTCCTCATCTTCTATATATTCATCTAAATCTTCTTCCTCCTCGTCTTCATACTCATCACCATATTTCTCAAATTCATCATAATCAAAATCAACGCCAAAAATATCTTGACCCTCTTGTAATGACCTGTAGAATTAATTTTGATTATACTAATTGCCACTAGTTGATTGATTTTATATCAATCTATCAATGATTTTAAACTTGACTATGAATTTCAATTTTTGAATGAGAACTTTTCAGTTTTATTTGAAAATGTGAATGTAAAACAAACTATTACTTTTATCTTGAAACTTAGAGAAATTACACTACTTGAATTTAATCAGGCCAAGCAAATACTTTTCCAGTCTAAGTATAAATTAAGAAACTTTTCAAAAAAATCAATTTTATTATTTAACAACGAAATACCAGTTTGTAAAATGCAGTTAAAACCATTAAATATTAATAAACAACTTACGCATCAGTAAATATTGGTTTTCTTTTCTTTTTCCTTTCTGCAATAGGTCTACCATCACCATCTACTATAAAGTCATCTGCATCAGATTCCATATCATCATTTTCATCATCATAGTCAACTTCACGTGGTGCGGCTGATTCTGATCTGTTTTCATCTTCCTATAAAGAAATAAAATAATTTTTACTTATAATTATTTTATATTGCTTTTAATTATTTAATTTTCAACTCTTGTAGAAACATTGACAAAGTATGGCTAGAAACATAGCTTAAACAAGCTACTACTGCAACTTTTAATCGAGCTGAGAGCTAACCGGCGGAGTCGAAATAAGTAGTAGGAAAAATTCTACACAATTAAGAAAAGTAAAGTTAAGCTAAGTCTATGGGCTTCAGCTAAGTATATAATTTTTTGATCATAACTTTTGAATACAATGTGACATTTATATTCTGTTTTTAAAAGATTATGCACAGTGTAGCTCAATATTCATGCCAATTTTGGTTTGCATCGGTATTGTAGTTTTCATGTGATGATGCTTTCTTTTCTACTTTTGAGATCAACCATTGCCGAGTGTGCTCTAGTCGAGTTAAGCTTAAGTCTTTGGGAGAAATAGTTTTTTGTCCATAACTTTTGAATCGAATAAGATATTTCAATTCTGTTTTCAAAAGAACACGCCCATGGTGGAGCTTTATATTAACGTTAATTTCAGTTGGAATCGGATCAGTAGTTTTATTGTGATGTTGCTTCTAAAGTACATAGAATAGGTGATAACAATATATAAGTAAAGCAAAAATATCAATAAAAAAGGAAATTAATTAAGTATTATTGTTAAATAAATTACCTCATCAGATCCACCAACAAATAGCTTTTCTGCAATAACCTCTCTCTCCAAATCTGGATCATCATTACCTTCATTGTCACTATCATCATCTTCTAACCGCCGTAATCTTTTGAACTTGTTCTACCAATAACCAAAAAAAAATATTTCATTATTATATATAAATAATATTTAACATTTCATTAACATCTTATCAACATAGGTAATGCTTTTCAGAAAGTCATTTAGATTAAAACTCAAATAACAATAATATAAATTATTAAGTATATATAGTGAATTTTAAGTTTCACATACCCTAGCTACTTTCACACCTAAATTTTCTTCAATGAGGTCATAATCCTCATCTTCCAATCTATCATCTAATTCATCATCGCTTTTCTTTCTTTTCTTAGGACCTGCACTTGCATCTGAATCCTCCCCGTCACTACCAGACTCTTCTATAGGTGCATCATCAATTAAATCTTTAAGTTCTTCGCGGAGACGCTCTTCATCATCTATGGAAGTGCACAAGTATAAACATTATACACATACATAAACATACATAAATGGTTATGAATAAAACATGTGCTTTAGTAACTAATTTAACGTAAACAATATTAAAACTACAAAAATACCATGCTATTCAATTAAAAACTTCATAATTTGCAAATTCTAGGGTGCCCTACTTACCTTGACATAATTAGATGAAAAGTCATTAAAATCGTAATTTAAGTAAATACAGTAGAATGCAATGCAAAAATGTAATATTATACATTAAATACTGCTTCAGAATGTATTCGAAATAAATAAATAGGCATCAAACCTTCTTCTTCATCATCTTCATCGTCGCTTTGCACAGCCGCTTTGCGTTTGAGTTTTTTACGTTCTACTGGTTGGTCATCTTCAGACTCAACCTTAAAATATTATTGTTAATTATTACACTTTAATCGTTCCTTGTTAGATAATTACAGTAATTTCTAGTGGTAACCAAACATGAAATACATGCATTGTTTTTCTTGTACTAACCTCGCTTTCTTCTGCTTCAGATTCCAAAAAGTCAGCCATGCCTACTTAAAAACTAAAGTTACTCTTAAATTAAGGTTAATTCTGAAATAAAATCTTTAAATACTACTAAACATAAGCGAGAAAAGAAAGCCTACGAGTACGATTAGAAATCACTAAAAGTCGCAACATAGACAAATGTATATGTTTTTAGTATTGCCATTTATAAATTGGCTTTTACTATTTATGTATTATCTACATAAATATTCTAAGCTATGATGATACATTCATAACTTAAGATAACATTTTGATTTTATTTATACTATCATCATATTCATCGAATATTAATATATATAAATATGATTACAATAAAGATTTTAAATATCGGCTACATTGATCTTGTATGTCTATCTGTATTCTGACGTCATTTATTCATTAATGTGTCACAGCAACAAGTCACAAAAAAACATAGATAAACAATAATCTGTTTATATATTTCTAACAAATTTCTAAAGTCTATTTCAATAGTAATATCGTATAGTGTACTACATATCGTATAGTGTATTTACAGTTAAAGTGATAATAGAGTTTCTATTCTGATCTATTAAATTGTGTACTTTATCTGATACAATGGATAAATCCTCGCCAATAGTAAAAAATATAATACATAAAGGCCAAAAATATGTGCCAATAGCTAATGGAAGTAAGGTACATCTTTGAAATAATACATACGCATTATATGTAAAAACTTAAGTACTTTTAATATTTTAATATTTTACTTTTAACCAGGTACATTTTCATTTCCAAACGTGGAAGTTGGGTAAAACAAGAGTTTTATTAGATGATAGCAAATGTATAGGTAAGAAAGAACCCATGGTCCTGGTTATAGGACACAAATTCAAATTAGAAGTGTGGGAGGCTATAGTTAAAATGATGGCTGTTGGAGAGGTGGCAAGTTTTAAAGTAAAAAAAGAGGTATGAAACATAGATATGTTTAATTATAATATTAGTATTAAATAATTTGTATTAAATAACACATTTTGATATTTTTCAGTTAGTGTATGCCTATCCATTTGTGTCAAAAACACTTCGTGAATTAGGTCAAGAGCAAAAGAGGAAACATACATGCACAATGACTTTGCATACCGAGGGTATTGGATATGCTGATTTAGATGACTTTATTAACAACCCTTGTGATTTAGAGTTTATTATAGGTAAATGCAATTTTGAAAAATATATTTCTGATAAAGTATCAAAATTTTTATAATATAGTATATTATGAAAATCTTGAATATATTTGAGGCCGTTGTGGCCCAGGGGCACAAGGGTGTGACTGTAATGCAACAGTTGTGGGTTTGATCCCCACTCGAGGAAATTAAATATTTATCTAAATTTATATTTCAATTTCTTCGCTCTGGTTTCGAGGCAAAGCATGGCGATGAGTTCCGCCAGTAAGCTCGCAATTACTCCAAAATTCGGTCGAAAGTTGGTTATGAAGTGTCTTAACAGTAGGTTCTCTCTGCCTACACTGCTGTGTGTGGGATACAGTGTGAAGCTGTGTATTAAATATATTTTGGGACTTATGAGGTGCATTGGCTTAAGTGTCTGACTATAAATACAGTTAAAATAATGGTTGTAAATAATGCATCTAGTTGATATCAATAATAAAAAAGTATATATTTGCAACAGAACTATTAAAAGTTGAAACATCTAATGAATATGAAAAAGAATTATGGCAACTTAGCAGTGAAGAAAGGTTAGAACTAGTACCTGGACTAAAAGAAAAAGGGAACAAGTTATATGGACAGAAATCGTATGATAAAGCTGAAGATGCTTACAGCCAGGCTTTAGCTATATGTGAACAGCTGATGATAAGGTCTGTTTAGTAAATCTTTATTTATTTCATACAAACAGTTACCAAGTTAATATTATATAAAAAATACAAAAAAAGAAACACTTTTTTTCCCATTAAATATTATTTTCATCTTTATTACAAGGAAACGAAGTATGAGTGAAACCAATGTGATTTAAATATTCGATACTTTTGATATAATGATGTATTGATAATACACTACAAATTTTAACGGTTTTAAATGTGTTATGGTAAGGAATGTTAACATAACATAGGTTCAACCTGTATCCCAAGCGAGTTAGTCAAAAGAAAAGAGTGCTAAACACTATGGAAGAATTTAAAATATTATTTACACAGTATGTTGAGGCTTCAAACTTACATTATTACACAGTATTATTTTAATGTATACACGAAATTTCCTATTTTTAAATATCTTAATAAATACCTAATAGGATTTAAACAAATACATTAATTTTTTAAATCAGAACTAGCATATGACATTTTAAATATATGAATTGCTGAGTTACATAGAATAAGCAATAGTGTGACCAGCAATACTTTGCAGGGAACGAAAATGTGATGATGAATGGATAGAATTAAATAAATTGAAACTTCCAATTCTTCTAAATTATGCACAATGTAAATTAGTCAAAGGTGAATACTATGCTGTTATAGAACACTGCAACACTGTTCTTGAGTATGATCAAGGTATTGTATTTTTATTTAATTACTAAAAAATATGTTTAAAATTAAACAAACACCACTCGGAAAATACATAATTTTTTTATTTCTACACTGATGAGGTGGTGAAGTCCACCTCTCGATATCAATGTCTTAAATTTAGAATAAAACATTTGAAACAGAATGCTGCCCTTGCTGTATGCAGGATGTGTTAAGCTGAAAAAAATGTGCTTATTACAAACTATTATATTTTAGATAATGAAAAAGCATTATATAGAAGAGCTAAAGCTCATGTTGGAGCTTGGAATCCAGATGCAGCCGAAGAAGATTTTAAAAGGCTGAAGTCCCTCGATCCCATGATGGAAATAATTATAGATAAAGAACTAGAAAGTATTAAACAATTGAGACGACAGAAAACGGAACAAGATAAACAAAACCTTAAAAAATTATTTGCTTCAGACAACGACAGCTCATAGAAGTATTATGGTAGTTCATTATAAAATAGAGTATTTATTATTAAACTTAATACAATGAATTACTTAAAAATTATTAGAAACACTTAAGCAGTACACATAAAAAAATATATATAATATTAGATTTTTTTTCAGCTTCAAACTGTACCCCGCGTGTAGGAGGGTATGCAGAAGAAAACTAAAATTAAGGCACTATGAGTAGCACTCATTTCTCGCCGAAATCTGGAGGCATTGCGTTAATGGAACTAGCTCAACGCCGTACTTTACGCTTTATTTCATATGTATAATCATATCTTCCTATATGTCAGAAAAAATATAATTCATTAATTTAACCCCACCCAACAATATTCTTTTTATTTTTTCTCTGTCTGTTTTACTGTTTATCTGTGCGTTTGTTCACGCTAATCTCAGAAATACCTTCAATGCTGTTTTCACAATTGGATTCTGTTAAGCATTGACATTATTTTATTACAATCGGTTCATAACTTGAAAAGTCATGTCAATTTAATTTATTCAATGTAAAACTATATGTTTTCTCAGAATTTTTTATAATATATTCTATTAGATTTTCGTTACCTAGTAAAAAAACCTGTACATATTATTATATTCTTTTCTTTTTACTAAATAATAATACTAATTCATTTTCTTTATTACACTGTATTAAGGTATATTACACATACATTTGTCGTTAATTCTTTAAAAAAATTAGCCTTAAATGTGGGAAAAATTTGGTGTTAAAGCTGCTAGTTCAAGTGAGGTATAAAATGAAAGAGCTCTGGCTAAGATAGGCTTGAATTTCAGAAGAAAAGCTTCTTCTAGAGGACTCTTCCTTTCAAAGTCTAAAAAGTACATCTCGATTTTTCCGTTCATTTTAGTAATATTACCTGGTGATAGTTCTATAAACTTATTTTCAAAAATATCTTTTAATTTAACAAAGAGATTGATTACATTTTATAATAAAATTGGGCAAATTTAAGTCCCTCCTATCTCACGATCTTTTTACCTTCTAAAAAAGAAGACGCTAAAAGAATGATCTTCTTTTCTTTTCTTCATGATATAATTTTGGTGTAGTGTAATATATTTCATGTAATGTGTACAGTATTTATTAATAAAATATATATTATAATATTTTTTTTATTATCTATTAATTTCCTAAATCAAGATGATTCATTAACCCATGATCAATGCTCAACACCAATACCGCTTACAGTCTGACCGCCGTAATAAATAAATATAGTTTTAAACTCAAGGACAGTATATTTTCATATAGAATAATTCATAAAATTTCTAATAAAATATACTTTATTAAAATTTATATATGGCTTAAAATGATCGTAATACAGAGGAAAGTAAGGTTAAGGATGTTAAATTTAAAGCAACCAATATTACCTAGTAGTACCTATTCAGATTCACGCTGTATCCCGCACACAGCAGCTTAAACAGAGGGAACCTAGTGTTAACATACTACGTTCCCCACTTTCTGCTGAATTTTAGAGGCATTGGCAGAACCCAACGCCGCGCATTGCCTCGACACCAAAGCGAAGAAATGGAAATATAAACGTAAATAAGTATTTCATGTAGATACTCAGGATCATAATTTTAATAATATATTTAATTTTTCTTATTATTATTAGAAGAAACGAACAGTCGAAGTTCAACAATTTAAATTTGTAATTGTTTCAAAATTGCTATAATTTATTTTATTATTTTATGCTTACAATTTACAGTTCACTTGTGTCAATGTCACGTTGGTTCAAAAGTATATAACCTCAAAATTTGTTTATTTAGTTTTAAAGACGTGGGAAAAATTAAATTAATTTCAAAATAAAGTTATAATGTCAGAAGATAGTGAAAATATAAAGGAGACAAATGCAGAAATTGTTTCAAATGCTAATAATAGTGAGGAATACGCTTATTTAGATCGTGGCGGCTTTTCTTCGGAGAAATTTAAAATAGAAGTTCGTGGGCTACCTAAGTTTTATGGAATCGCGGTAAGAATTATTATATTATTTATAAATATTATTATTATTACATTATTGTAAATATTAAAGTTATTAAATACTTTTTAATTAATATGTTATTATGCAGGAATTGAAAAAGTTAATGAATAATAAGCTGGGCTTAAATACAAGTAAGATCAAGAGACCAAAAAATGGTAGTCACTGGTTGTTTGCATGTTTTCAAAATGACGAAGAACGTATTAAAGCTATTGCAGCCTTAAATGGATATTCATGGAAAGGTAAATAAAAACTTTGACACAAAAGAATCTCATATTGTAGTACAATTTAATATTATAATAAATGACGATTCTCTATATTTACTTCAAGGAAAGACATTAATAGCTGAGATAGCAAAACCAGCACCTGATCCACTTGTGAGAAAGAGAAAGCAAGAAGAAGAATCAGTTCAAAATAAGAAAAAGAAGGAAGATGAAGGTAAAATCCAGGAAGATAGACTGAAAGATGCTGTTATACCATATTGGAAAATGCCTTATGAGGAACAGGTAATAAAATACTGGATAATAATAATAATAATAGTCTTTAATCTAGCATTAGGATAGCTTCTGACATAACTACATAATTGTCAAGGGATTGATTTGGCAGGAAGTAGGAAATATGTATATATATAATAACTGAAATAATACTTCTAACATTACATTTTTAATATACCTATACCTGTACAAAATTGTATATTACATGCAAAAATTTTAATTAAATAATTTATTTGTAACATAGAACATATTTATTGTCATTTCAGTTGAAAATTAAAGAAAAAGAAGTCAAAGAATTGCTAATGAAATTTGACAATGAAGTATGGAAGATTTACAAAGAGAAACGGACCATAATAGAAAGTAATCGTAAATTATATAATGGTGTGAGTTTTGAAGTCAAGCCTATACAAAAGTCCCCTGTAACTGAAGGTTATAGAAACAAGTGTGAATTTACTGTTGGTATAGATGAAGAAACAAAAATGCCTACTGTTGGATTTAGGCTTGGCAGTTATGTGACAGGGACTGTGGGTGTAGCCCCTGTTGCTGGAATGAAACATATTCCTGAAAATACTAAGAAGGCTGTGCTTGTAAGTCTTTTTGCTTTTAACTGTCTATAAACTTGTAGGTATTTGTTGTTCAATCATTTTATAATTTTTGAATTTCAATTTCATATATAAATATAATGCATTTTTTGCTTATTGTAGATTCTTTTTTTCACAATTCAATACTGATAGTACAGTTAATATTTCTTCATAATCTTTTAATTATAAATAATTATGTAATTATTAAAAAAGTCATATATTTTTAGATATTCCAAGAATTTGTTCGTAAATCAGAGATGGCACCATTTTCCCCTGCAGATTATTCTGGTTTCTGGAGATATCTTACTGTGAGGGAATCTTCATATAATGGTGACTTGATGTTAATTATTGCAATGTATCCACAGGTATATGCATATAGTTATATGTTATTTGATTTTATAAATAATGCAGAAATTTTAATCTTATCTGTATATTATAATTAATTAAGCATTGCTTTCTTATTTCTATCTATTATAATCATCTCTCGGAAGCATAAATTATATTCATGTTACTGTTCTGTCAAAGCACAATATTTAGTTCTGTCACTCTCTTATGTTTTATTTGCTCTCAGAATATTTTTCATCCATAAACACTTTTCTTATTAATCAAGGTAACATTGGTTCATATTATAATGGATAACTGATGTAATAAAACTATCATTCTGCATTTTGTCCCGTATAACGAAAAAATGGTGAATTTGTCTAGACTTCTAGAGAGAGAAGAGAGTAGAGCGTTTGGTATTTGTATATTATATATTTTCTTTAATAGAATATTTTTAGGCAAATTTAAAATGACAACAAGCTAAAATAATTTATTTTAATAACAAAATACTTGTATGAACTTAAGTATTCATTATATTGTCTATTATCCAATAAAAATAGATCATAACGTTTTTATTTAGTTCAAATCATTGGTACAGTAAAAAAATACATTTATAACTTTTAGGACTTTACAGAAGAAAAATTAGCAGATTTAAAGAAACAATTGGTTGAATATTTTAGTTCTGAAGAGTCTGTAACAGTGGGCATCAAATCGTTATACTTTCATCTATTAACTAAAAAGTAAGTTAAGTAACTAAATGTTAAATTAATATTTGTTACCTTATGAATATTTTTGTTCTATAATGAGGTCCCCATACTCCACACGCAATGCCTTCGAGAATTGGGCTGAAAGTGGGGAATAAACTGTATTAAAATTAGGTTTCTCTTATCTATCATGCTATATGTGAGATACAAAGTGAAACTAAATATGATAGTTGTGGGTTCGATCTCCACTAGGGAAAATCTATTTTCTACCCTTGTACACATGAAATACAAAGTGAAGCTGAAAAAAATCACTTAAATTATTATGATAATGTACAGTCGTCGAGTCGGGGCCGCCCAGAACTAAGTTTAGCTGTGCAGATTTGATTTTAGTAGTTTTCTTACTTTTGATCACTTTCATCTCGAGTGAACAATGCGGAAATATTCGGAAAGCTTTTCCGGTCACGGCTCCTCGACCGTACTGTACATTAAAATTATTGTACATAATATTATTTTAGGAGAGTAGGTGAAGATGGTTCTAAACCTGAGCACCTCATGGGCAATACTCATATAGTGGACACAATACTGGGCAGGCAGTTTAGGATATCTGCTGAGGCATTTTTCCAGGTAGAGTAGATCTATTTCTTTTATTTTGATTCAAAGCTTAAAAACTGTATATGAAAATTTCACTGACAGAGACTATTATGTTATCTACTTTTATATTATAAATATGATTTAGTTTCAGTTAATGAAAAAAAAAATTTAAAAAAATTGACTCAGAAGAACTTTTTGTGTTTAGTCAGTGCTAGAGTAAACTCAATGCCGCGCTTTACCTCAACGCCAGGGCGAAATTAAACTATTAAATATTTCATTTTCTCAAGTGGGAATAGAACCCACAACTCTGTGCCACAACTGGGCTCAAGACCATTTGAATAATTTTTAGTTAAATGAATGAAAATGATGCAAATGAGAAATGGAAATTTGCTATATAAGTATTTATAAAATATTAGTAGCACATGGTATGCAAAAATTTTAGTGGAAATAAAATTGAATTATTTTTGGCTCAAGCAAGGTATTGGATCTTATAATAATTAGACCTTAAAGCTATATAATGCATGTTTTTATTTATTCATAATACGGTTTTACAGATAAACACAGCGGCTGCAGGTATCCTGTACCAAAGTGCAATTGACATGAGCGAAGTGAAGGGAAACTCCACAGTTATTGATATATGCTGCGGGACCGGCACCATTGGATTATGTTTTGCTAAGGTATATGCATATATGTACATATATTGAGTTTTGGGTTTTATTCTTTTTAGGGTTTCTAACCTTTTAAGGAAAAAAGAAACCCTTATAAGATCACTCTGTTGTCCGTCCGTATGACTATCAGTCTGTCAAGACACTATGACTCAGGAATTCTTGAAGATATCGGGTTTAAATTCATACCATATACTCAGACCCACTACATATCTAGAACAGCATGATATCCTGATAAAAAACATATTTCTATACTTAAGTTAAGTATTGAAATATGTTTTTATATATTTACTTATTACTTAAACTTATGTAAGACATGGCATGGATGACTTAGAATTACGAAAATTGGCAGCTACTATCTACAGGTAGTACTAGTTCGAAAATAATCAAAAAACTATGCATTTGCAGTTAAATGCCAAGAAATAATATCTTTGAATAGGGGCCAAAATTTGGTATTAAAGCCACTAGTTCAAGTGAGGTATCAGATGAAAGGGCTGTGGCTAAGCTAAGCCTCAGGAAAAGCTTGAGATTTTCAATTTTTGTAAGGAACTATCAATGTGCGAGCCCGACCCGGTTCTTTTTAATTAACATTAATTAATTAAACACTTGGGATATTTTTAACAGCACTGTGACAAAGTTCTCGGCTTAGAATTGATAGCGGAAGCGGTCAAAGATGCCAAATCAAATGCAGAAGTGAATAAAATAGAGAATTGTGAGTTTTTCACTGGCAAAGCTGAGGATATACTGCCCACGGTCCTCGCGAGGGCCTCCGGGGAGGACATCATTGCTATTGTAGACCCTCCCAGGGCGGGATTACGTGAGTCATATTGTTTTTTTTATTTTCTGTGACTATAAGTGCGACTGTCGTAGATTTGATTTCCATTCAGTTTGGGTAATTTAATATTTTTGTTTGCCCGGTCTGGTAGAAAAACCGTGGGTTTGAGTTTCACCATTCAATATGCAATGTATTGATCGTTTCGCAATTGAAGAATGGAGTGTTTTACTGGTAAAGCTGAAGATATACTGCAATTGGTCCTCGTAATGGCCTCCGGAAAAGACATCGTTACTCAGCTTTTAGACAGTAAAAATATTAAAAATTTAATTTCCTCGAATGGGAATCGAACCCTTATCGCTTGTGCCTAGCGGGTCTTAAACTTATACTGCTATACTTATTTAATTTATCACAAACAGATATGCGAGCAATCACCCAACTAAGAAACACAAAGAGAGTAAAGCGTTTGATATACATATCGTGTAGCCCGGCGTCCGCCATCAAGAACTTTGTGGACCTCGCCAGACCTTCCTCGAAGACGCTGAGAGGTGCTCCCTTCAGACCTTCCCGGGCCGTCCCAGTGGACATGTTCCCGCATACTAAGCATATGGAATTGGCTGTGTTGTTTGAGAGAGAGGTATTTTTAAGTTTACTTTATTTAGCCTTAAGCTCTATATACGGAATCGCCGAATCCGGCCCACACTGAGTGAAACTCAACTTTGAAAAGGAAAGGAAAGGACAAAGGATTTAAAACTCATCTTAATTTTCCTTGCGAAAAATATTTAAGGATCATAAAAGATAAAATAAACCCACACCATATATGTACATAAAATAATAAAGATAAGTGTTATATTATTTTTATAATTTATGTAATGTTTTGGAGCCATCCATAAAAGACGTCACAGGTTAAAGATTATAGATGGGGTCTATGAAGTGTATTTATCGTGTAACAATGGGTTGCTATTATTAATTACGTATACATGACGTCACACTAGTTTAATGGGGGGGGGGGGCGTCTAAATTACAGTGCGGTCACCGAGTCGTGTCCACCCTGAAGATTTATGCATTTTTAACTAGGGGAGAAAAAATTAAATGCAAGTAAAATCCAAAATCAAGTCTACATCATCGTCATAGGGCAACCACGACTCTTCGACCTAACTATATGCACATAAAAATCGTGTGACGTAATTTATCGGCCACCCTTACTATATGGATAAAAATTATGATATATAATATAAATATGACTTATATTCTTTAGCAGGTTATTTCCAGTGAGGCAGACGCCAATGTTCCTGAGATGGAACAAGAAGTTCTCAATGCGGAAATCAAGCCGCCACCCGCACAAGAAATCGAAGAAAATATAGAATAATGTGACATTACATTTACATGATTGTTAAATATATTTTAAATATAAGTAATAAATCATGTTATTTAAAACACTTTTATTTTTATGTTTCCATAGTACATTGGTAACATTCTGTTTTGTGGATCATTTTTTTTACATATTATTTTATCCGAAAGAAAATCTAGCACACAATCAATGCTTATATGTGCCTTCACACACTTTAATTATCTCAATAGTGTCGGTCTAATACAATTCATATTTTTCAATCCATACTTTTTTTGTATGATAAGGAAGCTTAAAAAAACAAAATTACATAAATTCATGAATAACATATTTCTCTTTTATATTATTTGACTGTTTCTTTTCTCAACTTAGGCTCACATTTTATCCTTAGCGAGGTAGTCAGAGAGAACGGGACGCCAAACGCTACAGTGACTTGGTTTCTTTTTTATTTACCTTTTTCGCTGTTGTGTTATTAATTTATTAGTGAAAGTTATCGTTTTTTTCAGTAACTTGAATGCAGACAGCCCTACAGTGTTTAAAATGCTTTTTAATATAACTATGAATGATCACCTTTTTTCATAATGTTTAAGGTAAAACATCTGACAAATTTAATTAAGTTATCACGATTACGGTTAAAATGAATGGCATTCACCCTAAAGAGCGATCTAGCGGCGACGAAGTAATTCAATAGGAATTTAATAAAGACTCCATCGCGTCTTCTCGCATTCCTCTCCTTGCACCGCTCCATAGCGAGCCGCAAATTTTTCCATGTATTTACCGATCATGAAAAAATTTCAAGTACTGTCAATTTCACCCTCAACTCATTATTTTATTTTAATTTTGTAAATATTTTTCTCAGCGTTAAGTTCCGCCACTCAATACGCAATGCCTCCAGAAATCGGCGGAAAGTGGAAAGCGCGGAGTGTCTTAAGACTAGGCTCCCTCTGCCTCTGCCTCCCTACATGGAGGATGCAGCGTGAAGCTAAATTATTATTAACAAAATTTAAAGGTAAATTGTTATTAATAAAAATATACGGACTCTATATTTACGTAAAATTTGTTCCAAAAAAAATCAATTTCCATTTTATAATTTTTTTACAATAACTTTTTAAAAGAGGAAGAACGCTACGAAAAATATAGTATTTGTTATAAATATTCACTAAAACAACTTTTAAATAGTCTTACTATATAGGGTTTAATTTTGCAAATCTCTTCAGATATATAATTCAGAAATATAAATAGAAGTATTAATTTTGAAATAAAAATAATCATTATTGAGAATAATAAGAAAATAGCGAGCGATTAGTAAATTGATAAACATACAACAATACTTCTGTATTCGATTGTACTTTAAATATCCTTAGCAATATTACGAATCCTTGCCATAGCAAGGAGGACGGTGTGAGGTATCCTCATTGCTCGAGGCAAACCCTTCCCATTAATCCTCCGGCGTTCGAGCATAGCGGTTAGTTCAGTGCTGAACCTACCTTCGGATGTACTATAATTAACGTAACCCATATTAAAGAATCAAACAACTACTATGAAAGGAAAATGTGTGCTGCTTATATTATTTACCACTATGATTTATTATCATTGTTCTTTTTCTATTCATCACAAAAGAGGTAAGAATATTTCAATTACTATCAAATATATACTCGTATATGTTCTAAACGAATGTTTTCTTGGAAAAATCCCGAGGCATTGTGTGTTGAGTAGCGGAACTTAACGCCGCGCTTTAGTCGGCTACAACCGTCGCAACAACGGCCCAATTTTTAGTCTTTGCTTTTTTTTTTAATTTTTCCAAAAATATACTTACATAATATTTTTTAAAGTGGCCAAAGAATTTGCTGAAAGTCAATCAGCGCTAGATCCGGAAGGCCTGCTGACACTCAAATGGCGAGTGGACTACACAGATGAAAAGATATATTTTCGCATTGAATTTTCCGATAAGGCACCGGCAGTAAATTGGTTTGCTCTAGGATTTTCTGATAGAGGAGATTTAGGAAACTCTGACATGTGCCTCGTGTGGACTGATTATACTGGACGGGACCACTTTGAGGTAAAACTTAATATGGCATTCTTTATAAAAAAAAATATTAATATTTCTTATAACTTTCAACTTTGAAGGCCGTTCCTAATAGCCCGTTTATAGTGAAATATTTTTTGGTTTCTCGTTATTCGTGCACTTTTTATTTGTAATCAGGTCTTCTTTTTACATATTACTTTTTTGATAGAAATTGTGATATATTAGGATATGCATGCTGACAAAGATGATAAATTGTTTCGAGATGTTCATCAAAATTGTGACGCTTTCCATGTGGATTCAAAATCGAAAAGTATAGTGTTTGAACGCTCATTTGACACCTGTGATGAAGACGATTACATAATTGAAGTAAGTTTAGTTAATGCAATAAATTTGGATTATTTTCACAAAATATTATGAATATTTTTATAGTCACCCTATTTATAACTTTCTGCCGTATAACATACGTTATTTCATTTAGTAGAGTGTCGGAGGCTATTCACGTAAATTTTTATATTTTTTTATAAAATTGGTGTACGACATATCATATATATAATTCTAATAAAATTTTAACGTTCTAGGATGAGACTGTTCACGTAGTATGGGCCAGAGGAAGCGATAAACTCTTTTCATCTCAAGGTCTTTGTTTATCTTGTACGTCTCCTCACAACCACGGTTTCATACGCGTGAGGCTCTTAACTCCACCTTCGACGCCACAGCAGCCGTCGCAGCAGTTGCGTATAACCAGCAAGGATGTTAAGGTTCCAGGAAGCGACACCACATATTGGTGCAAGGTCGTCAAACTACCAAACTTCATCACGGAAACTGTTCACCATATTATTAAGGTATTTGTCCAAAATATAAATACAATTTAGATATTGAAAATCAAACGAATGATTTAATAAAAAATGTTTTATATTAGTTTGAATCAACAATATCAAAAAGTAACGAGGGGCTGGTACACCATATGGAAGTATTTTACTGTGATGCTGATCCCAATAAGGAGATACCGATTTACGAAGGCAACTGCTTTGCTCCGAATAGGCCTGAATCCACTAAAGTTTGTTCAAAGGTATTTAATATATATATTCTTTATTGACATTTCAAACAAATATGTTACCAATATTATATGTAGAGTAAACTTTTTCATTCTTGTCGTATAGAATCTACGTTTTCATGTAGTTGTTTTGAATATGTGAAACTACAGATATTCAAACTGTACTATTTTATTGTATTACTAAAGATATTTTTTATAGGTAAAAGCAGCATGGGCCATGGGAGCTCCTCCATTTACATATCCAGACGAAGCAGGGCTCCCTCTGGGAGGACCAAAAGCAAATAAATATGTTATGCTTGAAGTACATTATAATAATCCGGAAATGAAGAAGGGTAAATAACTAGGCTAATATCTTAGTTAAATAGAAATAATAGATATTAGTATATCCACAAGACCTAAATAGAAAGTATTTTTTTATTATTATTATTAAAAGTAATTAAGCCCATTTAATGACCTTTATAAATTAATTTAAATAATAAAATTAGCATTTTTAATTAAATTTGCCATGAATATTCGTATTGTTAAATATTAAATAATTTTTCAGATTGGATTGATAGCTCTGGTATAATTCTTCACATAACAGCAAATCAACGAAAATATGATGCTGCCATCATGGAGTTAGGTTTAGAGTATTCTGACAAAATGGCGATTCCGGGAGGACAAACCGCCTTCGCACTGACCGGATATTGTATACCACAATGCACAGGAGTGGTAAATAATAATTATTATTATTATCAAAAAATAATTAATTGTCAAAAAAGATAAATATCAATTACCTTTTCCTTATCGATAGAATATATATATATATTTTACTTAAGTCATATTCATCGGAAAATATATTTGATAAAATAACAGCTATTTTCTCTTCTTCCCCACATTATGCAGGAAATACGCGTAAACAAATGAATTATATCTTATAATTGTAATTGATTTACAGGGTCTACCGGAAGAAGGTATTGTAGTATTTGGCAGTCAGCTGCACACTCATCTAACTGGTGTCGCAGTGTGGACCCGCCACTCTCGACGAGGTGTGGAGCTACCCAAACTTAATAGAGATATGCATTATTCCACTCATTTCCAAGAGATCAGGATACTCCATCGGCCCGTTAAAGTGCTTCCAGTAAGATAATTATACTATTGGTTCTATTCATATTTTTTATCTGTTAAATCTAATTCTAAAACTGTTAAATCTGTATAATATAACAAAGTCTCACTCAACATGTAATGCTTCGAAAAATTCGGCGAAAAGAGAACAGAGTGTCTTAGCACTAGGTTCCCTCTGCCTACCCAACCCATATAATTTAATTTATATTACATGACATTTAGAAGAAAAATTTATCAATTTTAATTTTAAGGGAGACTACTTAGAAACGACTTGCATTTACAATACAAAGGATAAGGTGAACGCGACTATCGGCGGTCACGCCATTACCGACGAGATGTGCGTCAACTACATGCATTACTACCCGGCCACTGAACTAGAGGTGTGCAAGAGCGCTGTGTCTAATAAGGCTTTGGAAGATTATTTTAAATTTGAAAAAAGGTAAAAATGTATAAGAACCCCCAATTTATAGAGGTGAAATTCAGGAAGATTAAAAAAATTGTAGAGTTTTGTTAAAATAGTTTTTATATATTATTTTATTTTATATAGCTTCTCCTTGAGGATTCTTTTTTTTTTAAGATAACTACTATATAGGTGATGTATACATTATTTACAATAAGCGCTTTAAGCAATCTACTAAATATGTGTATTTGCTTATTACAGGTGGGACAATATGTCTATATCATTTTCAGCGGCACCCCGGGCGAATTATTTGGCGATCACACCTTGGACCCCTCTAAGAGCTAAAGCATTACATACACTATACACAGAGTCACCCATTTCTATGCAATGCAATAAATCGGATGGAAATAGGTTCCAGGTGGTTTAAAACATACTTTTATGTTTTTTTAATAATTTTTTTGGTAATGGATACACATCGGTTTGTATATAGTATCCTATTTGAGCAAATTTTAGAAACATATTATAGTTTACTAAGTCTGAATTGAATGCTTCATTGCACAAAGATTTTCTTTTCATAATGGCGATACAAGTAATTATTTATTATGATTATTGCCTAACATAATATTTGCATTCAAATTTTCAGGGTGATTGGGAGGGTATCAAAATACCGAACATTAAGCGACCACTTCCGGAAAAATTAAGAACTTGCACATTGCGCAATAAAATAGGATATTAATTGTATTTACTACGTTTTAAAAATATTACCGACATTAAAATCTAAAGAAATATCCTAAAACATAAAGAATATATCGCTAACTGCATTGAGCACCTAAATGATGTAGAATTGCTTTAATAATTTACCTGTGATAATAAATATTTAATTTTTATTTTAATTTTAAAATATCATTGTTATGTATAACATTAAAGATTATTTATCTGTTAAATTTTAAGAATATCATTAATAAATGTATTAAGATTGCTTGTATTGTTTTTCTTTATAAAACCAATATATGATTGTGAGCATGCTTATTTTATACATAACTCTATGACTGTATAACTCGAAGTACAGTGTAAATGGAAAAAAAAATTTTGTGATCTGATTTAGTTCAAATATGGGTTTCCTTAGATAATCTGTTTCCATATAGACGGCAACTTCATAATACCACCCTTGTAGGTTATGTCGATACCTTTCAAATGATGTATAATGTTGCTCGATACGAGCTCTGTAGCGCTTTGTACATAGCCGCGAAATTCCAAAGACAAAAAGGCGGAAGGGGGATATTTAACAACCTATTATCATTGATATTAGTATGTACATATAATTTAAAAATATCACACTATTATCATATAAATTAATTCATAATATTATAATAAATTTTATGAAATGCTATCATTGTTTGGTTTTTTGTAACTGTGCGTATGTTTTTCTACGTGCCGGTGCCATCTTTTGGCACACTGATAGTCTGGTCTGGTCTGAATGGTCTAGTCTGATTACATTAAAGTTATGCAAGTTAATACTTATAGTAGATCTATTTGATTTTTCTTCTTTTTGACTTCTTTTTTAGTTTAGTTAGCATTTTGCAAGTACGTAATTTTTTTTATAAAAATTGATCTTTTCGAAAGACGCAGAAGTCCTATATTTTTAATTAAACCTCTTAAAATAATTTGATGTGGCTGCCTTTGTTTGAAATTTAGTGTGATCGAGTTGGTTCTAAAGCATAACAATAAAAACTTATTCAAATATTTAATTATGATCTGTCCAATTCAGATTTTTAAATTGCTCTTATAAATGTTTCACGTAGCTCGAGGCATTAATTCTCTTAGACTATTCATTACATATAACCAATATAACATTCTTCAGTTGTATATATTTTTTTATATTAAAATTTTGTTTTTTTTTGTAAATACAATCAGCACCTAACATAGTTCACCTAGTGTGAATTACGCAGAATATATATAGTATGTCAATTTAACTGTCAAATAAAGTCTAGCAAGGTGTCAATTGCTCTACATTAACGCCCTCTCCTTGGCGAACATTTATTTTCAATTAATCAATTCAACTTCTTAATAATTGAGTCTATTTATAATTGTATAATTTTTTTGTCTTTATATTTTAAGTGAATTTATATATTTTCCAAATTTCTTATAAGTCGACAATGTCTAGTGACAACGGATTCAACAATGACGATTCTCCGAATAAAACTTTAACCCATCTTCAATTACCGAGCCCTATTATAACAAGAAGAAATCGAACAGCTTCAACGTAAGTTATTTCATATTTATTAATATAATGTTATGAATGCTTTGATTGTTATGATACTGTATTTTTCTCATATTAAGATTTTTATTTTAGTTCTGAAAGAGCTCTACAAAATCCCATTGAATATGGCAAAATTAAAAAGTTTTGTCGGGAAAAAGGCCACGGTTTTATAATTCCTCAAAAAGGTGGCGAGGATATATTTGTCCACATTTCTGAGTAAGTTAATCAATTATTAATTGTTTACTTCCACTGGCAGTATTGTGTATGTTATATTGTTTATTCTATTGCCGCGGTTACGATGTGCTTTTTTACAACAAAATATTTTATTCTTTAACAATTTTTTGTCCATTTGGCTTTAACAATAATTTCAATAATATTCAAAATATGTTTATCTTTTCAGTATTGAAGGAGAATATGTGCCACTGCCAGGGGACGAAGTAACTTATAGACTGTGCCCAATTCCACCCAAATTTGAAAAGTACCAAGCTGTTCATGTCAAAATTATACAACTCGTACACGAAAGGCACTTGAAGTGGCATGAACCTCAAATGTAAATTGCTTTAAAAGTACTTAATTATTACCGTCTTTTGCAATTGTAATATTAACTTTCCATGTCTTTATTACCCTTAAGACCTAACCTCTATTGTGATTTCTTTTAAGAGCATCAATTTCAAGTATTATTGGTATGAATAATGAAGCTTGTATAATGCAGTATTCAATACTTCTAAATTAAGATTATCATATGTGGTGCTAAATTTTTGAAGGATTTACCATCTGTAAGTTTTGATAGTCATTTAAGTTGATGCAAACATTGGTGATGGGTGAACAAGGGCTTGTAATACAAATATAGTATATATTTATGTATGTAAATTTTAACGAGACACTCTTTTGATGGCCTAAGTATGTATAGAATTTTGGAACAACGCTCATTGTCACTATTTTGTTATGAATAGTATATGCACAAGTAAGTTTACACAATTTATTTTTAGGTAAATTTTTATTGCCTGTAGGCATAAGTTTATTGCAATTACTTGCTTTAGGTATTATCTTGCATTTCACTGTAAAAAATGTTTAATATTATTGAATTATTTTTATAAGCATGCCATGATTTACAGAATTTTAGCAGTATGCAACGCTTGTCATATTTTATTGTGATTATAGATGTAAAACTAATGTATGTATGATAAAGTTGTATCAACATTCCCTGGTGTTTCAATTTTCCCTAGCAGCTGTTAAGTATGATGGTAGTTCAAGAATAATTAAACATGTAATGTGTTTGTATATAGTTTATTAATAAACACAATATATAAATATTAGAAATCACAAAAGGTTATAAAATATTATTAATATGTCAATTGTTTTCTTACTCATAAAATATTTACCATAGAAGTAATGGTAAGTCAAATAAATTGTTGACAAAAGTAAATAAATCAACTGATTCTGATTATTCTTAATTATATAAAATTGTTTCAATGTAAATTAATATAATATATGTAAATATACATAAAAAACTATATATACTACAGCTAGTCTCGTGTTAAAGCTTACATCCAATTAGTAGATAATAGAAACAGCTGATAATTATTACAGTTCATATTTATCAGAATAATAATAATTTTATTAAAAATATTAAAATGGTTTTGATTTTGGTTTAACTTGGAAGTTTTTGCAAGTCTTAATATTTACAATTTTGTCATCTTTCTATTAATGAACATTAATTAGTAAAATGGATCTTACAGTGAAATAAATTTAGTTGTAAACATTTTAAATGCAATTTCGGAATCGTGATGTAAAAATAAAATGCTTTCCAATAACAGACAAATTTTTGAGAAATTAAAAAGTGGTTCACAAGCGAATCCATATTGTATTGACACATTCTATAGTGTCTCCAAAGATAGGTTCACTCTTCTCCATTTGTCATGTTCCCGTTCTGTGAAAGAAATTAAAAGTTACAAATAGTACAATTAAATATATCTTATTATAATAAGTAATGACTGTTCTTGGTCAGTGGCATAGCGTTTTATTATTATAATATGTGTTGTATATGTTCCATGGAGGTAGTTAGCACCGGGCTTGCGCGCAGGACTACAATGTCGTTGCTTGAACAGAGGACCTGCCTTCTCAACAACAATGCAACAATAATAAATTTTTTTTTATTATTTTTAATTATGTTCACGTTAGTCCAGCTTCAACATCTTTTCGATAGCATTTATTTAGAATAGTAAAACTTATAATAATAATATATATTATGAATAATTATAGTTACATTATATTTCAAATAGACTACATAAAATAATACGTAACTATAGCAACCACTTACTAGATTATTATTTGTTATTTTATGTATATTTAAATAACACTAGCCTAGTCTACTATAGAGAAGAAGGAATAATACAAAATCGCTAAAAATGGGGAAGATATCTAAGTTCTGTATCTAAGATATTTAGTCTAAAATACAGAACCCAAGCTCAGAAGTGTAACTTGCATTTCACCAGTTTTGTTAATAAACAAAGATAACAAACAATAATTAATACAACAGTATAACAATCCCAGTGTATAACTAGTCACACTTGTCACCTCGTGCTGCGCGAGCTGGTAGTGCCTCCTGTGCAGCGCGGCGAGACGCACACGCTCAGCCTCCAGCTCTGTTTCTAGCTGCAGCGCGCGCATCTTGCTCTCGATCTCGAGGCGGCGCGTGGCGGTCAAGGAGAGGGCCGACGTGTCCAGGGCCTCTGCAAACGTGTATACATCTAGCTTACTGTAGCGAATACTGCGTGCTGTACTGTGCGTATTAGTATGGAATCGTATTTTCAAATTTATACATAAAAATATGAATTCTTTGTTGTAGATTTATGGGTTTTAATATAGATGTAAGATTTTGCTAAGTTTTTTACTTATTAGTTATTACATAAATATATTTTTATATAAATTTCCATACAAAATTATTATAATAATAAAAGCTCTTCTGCAAAAAACACAATTCGCCTCAATAATACAAAATTGGGTTATGGATTTTTTCATCGTTAAATCCTATACCAGTTATAAGAAAACTATTTTTTTTAATATTTGTTTTAATCAAAAAGTTACTTTTAATTTTTGAATTCTTTAATCACTTATTTTAATTTTATTTTAAATTATTACCACAATTATATATTAAACAGTTTTTAAATATAATATATATATATATATATATATATTTTCAATAACCCAATTGTTTAAGCCAACCAACTACTTTAGTCTTCTTAGCTGCTGCATTATCCACACATCGTGGCTACTAGCTATACTAACAAAATATTTAAAACAATCACACCGTAACACAGCAAACAGAATGGTTTCAACAGTCACCATGGTCGCGGACGAGCGCGGAGGCGGCGCGTACAACAGCCACGAGCGCGCCTGTGGCGCCAGTAACGCCACGCGAGGCCGCGGTGAGGCGCGCGAGTCCGGGCGAGGCCGGAGAAGCCTTGGCGCGCGAGGCCGCCACCAGCAGCGCCGTGCTGCCTGCCACCTCGTGCGCCGCCACCGATACGCCTTCCAGCCGTCCCGACGCCGCCACTGCTTCGTCGGCTGACGTTCTGTAGTATAGTTATTTATGTTATGGTTCGTTCGTGTGTATGTGTGTGTATGTAAATAAAGAACATTTTCCGCTCAACATAAGATATTGATAAAATTTATAAAAAATGGTTAAAAACATATATAATTCTAATTTTTTTTAAATGTACAATTTTTCTTCATTTATCACTTTCTATGCAATTCTCGAAATATGGCTTACATTTGTAGAACTTCACAATACTCTTTGTTATCAGAGCGGTGATTTTTTTTCCTTTCAAATTTAATCTAATCTTTCCCCCGTCGTTAAAGGTCATCTAAAAACGGCTACTCAACGGCATTTTATAAATTGTTTTGATTATGCGTTTTATAAATATAAGTAGTCAAGTTGAGGCCGTCGTGGCGCAGTGGTCAAGGATGCCGCCCGTAAACGCGACGGTTGAGGGTTCGATTAATATTTCTTTACGTTTATATTTCCATTTTTCTTCGCTCTGGTGTCGAGGCAAAACGCGGCGTTGAGTTCTGCCACTCAACACGCAATGCCTCCAGAATTTGGCAGAAAGTAAGGAATGGAGTGTCTTAAACACCGAGGTTCCCTCTGCCTACCCTGCTGTGTACGGGATACAGCGTGAAGCTGAAAAAAAAGTAGTCAAGTTTATTTAATAAAATGTAATGTACAAAAAAATTATAATAAAAATCAACTCACACCAACAACTTAGCAGCAAAGACCACCGATTTAGATGCAGATATAAGCCCATCCGACCACACGGGGTTTTTCCTATACAATTTCAAACGCGCTTTGGGGTCCCCGAGTTCTGTTTGTAAACGTCTACTGTCCTGCACCAGGAGTTTCACTGCACCCATTAATGTAGTACAAGCGTCCAGGATTTTCTCGTTTACTTCTAATTTAACACCTTTGTCGCCTGCTCTGCTTGCTGCTAACATTTCCTGTATAGTAAACATTAGAATGTCAGCTTAAGCATATATATAAGAAAATTAAAAGATATTTTGGTCGCACAATTGATTTACCAGTTAATATATCGAACTAGACATATAGTAATATTTTAAAAGTTTTAAAGTGAAATCGCTTTGAATGGTCATATGGTAAGAGACATTTGTTATAACAGAATCTAATAAGCATTTACATTTGTACAATTACATATTCTTTTAAAATTTGTATAATAAATCACACAATAAACATACTAGTAAAAATACCTGCTATGTTAAAATACAGTTTTAATTAATTAACTAAAATATTTATATGATATTCCAAAGCCACCAACACAAAATCTACTAAATTCAAATTTTCCATTTTATTAAATTTCTTCCTGTCAATTTGTCTTCATTCTCACCTCAATCTGTCCAGCAGCATCTTCAATAGCTCTATCCATATCAGCTAATTCATCATCCACCGCATTACCGCCCTCGTGCTTATCCGCCGCTGTCGCAGTCGCCGACACTCGCTGTACTAGAGCGCGCAGAGCAGCCAGAGCGGCGGTGTCGAGTGTACCGTGGCTGACTTGCTCTAGACACTGTTTGCTGGATGTTAACATTGTGCGACACTCGTCTTTTAGTTCTGTAAAATTTTGTTTATTAGATAGAATGTCTGTATAAGCGATATTGATAATGTATTTTTTTTAAACAATAACTAATTTAATTGAGGCCAGTCAGTGCGCAGGGGCACTAAGTATGCTACAAAGTCGACTGATTGTGGGTTCAATCCCCACACAAGGAAAGGAAATATGATTTAAATTTATATTTTCATGTCTTCGCTGATGTGTCGAGGCAAAAGCGCTGCGTTGATTTCCGCTACTCAACACGCAATGCCTACAGGGTTTGGCAGAAATTTGGGAACAAAATGTCTTAACACTAGGATCCCTCTATCTACCCTGCTATGTGCGGGATACAGCGTGAAGATGACTTTTAATTTTAAAGTAAAGTTTGAAGTTCTTAATTTAAATACAATAATCTCGGGCAGATTGCCTAAAAAATATTTTCGGGGTCTCTTATAGTGTAATAAAAATTCTACAAGCGATTTTTATGTTGATTTTTTTTTTACTTTACTTAATTAAAGATAGTTTTTTTTATAGTATACAAACTTACTATCACTGAGTTTAATATCAGTAGTAATATTAGAAAGTTCTGCAACATAAACCGACAGCTGAGCGGCGTTGTGCGCCGCTGACAAAGCTGCTTTCGCAATCACCTCTTCGTGGCCTTCAATCTTAAACAAATTTACAATTAGAATAATATATTAATAATATGTTATGTTGAATAGAAATGGAATAAATATCCACGTTCATGTAACGCATAGCATTCTTTTTATATCGGTTCATATGCAAAATACGTTATACTATATAAAAGAATTGTTCGACAAAATAATTATTGAAATAGCTGAAACTTTACTATTCAATATAGATATAGTTATTGTGTTTAAAATTATATTATATTATTATTATAATTGGAAAACGAAGTTAATATAAATTTCAGTGTTAAAAAATATAAATACCTGTGATTTTCTCGCAAGTTCTTCAAAGGCTTTAGCTGCTAACTCTGCAGCCGCGTCTTCAGTGCTTGTATTGTCGAATTTAACTATCGCTCCGTTAGTCATGTCCAATGCAGATTCGGTTGCACAAGAAACCAATTTACTGGTTTCTATTTGAAAGGAAAACGTGAAAGTCATAATTATAGCACGTAATTATTGATATTTTACTTTACTCCTGATACTTTTTTATTATTTTTTTTCTTTCAGGGGTTTAACTATATTTTTTCACATACAACTTTTATTTATCATGTTAATGTTTTTATCTTGCTATGATATAGATTTTTTATTAAAATAATTACATAAAATTTAGTTAAAAGTAAGAATTTAAAATAAAAATATCTATTTAAATTACTGTTTTCTTCATGTAAGTATTATTTAAAATTTTTTAGAACTCATACTCAATTCATATGTACATTAAACATTAAAAAAATGTTTCAATTAAATCCAATTATTTCCTATTAACTCTTCAAACTTGAATATCTAATAAACAAACTTCAAAATATTTCCTTAATAATTCTTTGCTTTGTTTTTATTATATATTTATTATTATAAATTATAAGAGAAAAGCACAATCAAAATCTACTAAAAATTATAAAGATTGGAAAAATATGTACAATTATATACATTATAAATGAAACCACACTCACGTTTCTTAATGACCGCGTTCGCCTCATCCAATTGTATTTTTAGAGAGCCCATGTCCGCTTCCAGTATAGTGTTTTGTTGCAACAAGTCCTGTAATTCACACTCAGCGTTCAATCGCTCGTTTTCCGTGTGCTCTAATCTAGCCGCAAGCAACTATATCACCATCATAGAAATATACTTAACGTAACATAACGCCGGCGAAGAGGTCCAAAGCGTAAATAATATAGACCACATGAAGGTATCCGCATGCAGAGCAGTAGATGCAGAGCGTTGGAAATAAAAACATGCCATTAGATATCATGCTAGTTCATACATACGTAAGTTAAGATAACAAGGTTCGAAAAGCATCGACACTTAAATGACAAAAGGTTTATTAAAATAAGAAATTATAACATTTATAAGCGTATAGTGTAAAAAACAAAAAATTTTTTTTAAACAATTATCGCGATGTCAGCAAAGTTCTTAGAATAAACCACCACCAGAACCCCGTGTTAGTCTAACCTGAGCCTCCGTATTTTTTTCAGATATAGCAACTTTAAGTTCATTTATTTCTTTAGCCTTACACTGCTCAAGCTCTGATATTTGAGCTTTTAAGTCCGCTATTATTGATTCAGAATTGTTTAACTCATTTTCCTTTTCTGTCACAATATCTTTTAATTCTTCTTCATTTTGTTGCATTTTTACATGTAACGATTGTACTTGGACATCTCTATCTGCAGCTATTTGGGTACATTTGTCCGTTAAATCAGCTATTTCTTGTTTTAAATTGTATTCTATATCATTTTTGTCTTTGGTTGTGACCTCTACGGCAGCATTTAGTTTAATTTGTACAGCTCGTAAATCATCTACTGTATGCTCAAGATCCTACCAAAATATAGTTATTTCATAAATATCACAAAAACATTAACAAATCATATTACAGATATATCCTAAGAGATTCTACTAAAACAAACCTGTTTATTTATAAGCAAAGTATCTCTTTCAGTGCATAATTCGTCTTTCAAGTCAGTAATTTCTTTAATATTTTGCTTAAGTTTTTCCGCTTCAAGATTACTTGCCGATATCGTTGACTCATATGTAGTTATTAAAGTTTCATGTTGCTCTTTTAGGCTTGCAAGTTCATTTTGAGCGGTTTCCAAATTCACTCTACATTCTTCCAATTGTTCCGTCAAAATTCTAACGTTTTCTTTCAACTTTTCCAATTCCAATGAAAGAGATGTTATTTCATTTTCTTTTTCTGTGCATGTATTATTTAAATCTTGCAACATCTGTTCTTTCGAACTTATAGCATTTTGCAACTGGGATATATTTGATGATAAGTCATTGACTTCTTTTGTTTTATCATTAATTACTTTTTCATCGTTATTTTTGATACTTTCTATCTGGTCTTGCAAGAGCATAAGCGTATCTAGAGCTTCTTTTAATTCAGAATCTTTCTCACTCAAGACACTATCAAATTCTTGAGTTTTCAAAGAAAACTCCTCATTTAACTGGTTACATTTAGTTTCAAAATTACTTTGTGCGTCGATCAATTTCATTTGAAAAGATTCTAAATCAGCTTTCAAATTATTAGTATAATGGATTTGTTCCTAATAGAAATAAACCTTTTATCAACATAATACATACAAAAAAAATTAGTAAGGCAATATATAACCCTAGTAAGCACAATGTCATCAGATAAATAATTAATATTCAGAGCATCATCTTTAAATGTCTAAAGGTTCAAAAACTAAAATCGTTTACAAAATAGCTTGTTAATCACATACCGCAGAGCATACACAATTTATTTATTCTATAATAAAAATGTTTTATTTACATTATCATGCATTACAATTTAACATTGAAGTCAAATTGAAAAAAAAATACTAACCTCTTTTTCCTGTTGATATTTCTGTTTAAGTTCTAACAATTCCTTTAGTGCTTCCTCCTTTTGTTCTAGAGCTTTTTTATACTCATCCCCACTTTTTTGCCTTAAAACTATCAATTCCTCCTTAGCTCTATTTAATTCCGAGTCCTTTTCATTCATTTCTTGTTTCAACCTTTCAATATTTTCTGTCGCTTCTTTCATTTCGTTGACCATTACCGTTAGTTTTTCTTCTTGTTCCGTTGTTGCAGTTTTATGTTCAATTTCCAGCGCTTCCATGGAAGCTTTTAGCGCTTCTAGCTCAGCCTCTTTTTGTCTAGATTGTTCTAATTCAGTTCTAAGATTAGTGAGTTCTGTTTTGTAGGCTTCGACCTCTTCACTTGATGATGCACTTTGCTGAAGTAGCTCAACATCTCTGTATAATCAACCATATATTTTATTAACTAGCCAAAAAGTCTAGTGTTCAAACACTTTTAAAATATCAATTTTAAAAAAATTAAGGTTCAAATTAAACTTTATAAATAGCAATATAACACCTGTATGTGTTGTCCAAAGAAGAATATTTACAAGTCCCGTTTATTAAGCACCATATTTATATTATAACATAATTTAATTTTCTTTGTCAGAAAAATCGACATACTGTTATAAAATATAAAGTTTAATAATGTATAAATACGTGTAATGTATGCATAATATATTATTATAAGTATAACAAATAAAAATACATAGTAGGTTACACTTTCAATGTCTATTTCAATAAAAGTTTAAATATAATAAAGAAAAAAAATCAATCTCAGGCTGTATCCCGCACACAGCAGGGTAGGCAGAGGGAACCTCTTGTTTATACATCCCGTTCCTCTTTTTCTGCCGAACTCTGGAGGCATTAAATGATGAGTGGCGGAACTCAACGCCGCGCTATGCCTTGACACCAGAGCGAAGAAATGAAAACAAATTTAAAAAAGTATTTCCTTTCTTCAGTTGGGGATCGAACCCACAACCTGTCGATCTTACAGCACACTTTGTGCCCCTGCGCCACGACTGGCGTATATATTATAATATAATAAAGAAATAAATAAAATATTACTTCATTCTGTCATTCAATTGTTGTTGAAGCATTGTCTTGGCGTTTTCTTGTTGTGCGGCAGCTGCTCGCAGATTAGCGGAGAGTTTGTCCACTTCCGCTTTCTGCATTAACATTTATTAATATAAAATCTTACTAAAGAAACTATAGTAAGGGCCAATCGTGGCATATGGGTAACTGTAACTGTAACGCAACTGGTAGTGGGTTCGATCCCCACTAGAGGAAATAAAATATTTCCTAAAATTTATATTTTCATTTGTTCGCTCTGGTGTCCTAACTCTAGGTTCCCTCTGTCTACCTTGCTACGTGCGGGATACAGTGTGAAGCTGATTTATTTTGATTGAACTATCCTGTTTTAAAATGAAATATAAATCTCTAACCTGTCTAATTAAGTGAATGTGTTCTTCTCGCAGCTGTGTGTACGCGCCTTTTAATTTTTGGAATTTTTCGTCTAACACTTTGGCCCTCTCTTCAGTTTGGCTTAGTTTTCCTACAATAAATGCAAATTATTAAATAAAAATAACGTGATACAACGTGACTGGAAAACGGTTCGATTGTTCGATTCCCATTCGGGGAATGAATTATTTTCATTTCGTCATTTTAGTAACAAGATAGAGGGCGACGTAGAATTCTACCACTTCGTCTCATCACACAATATTTAGAAAATTAATCTAACTTAACACAGAACGTCGTTACGTTATGTAATATACCTATATATAGATAAAAAAGCGTAAAGCTAAATCATATCTTACTCTTGATTTCTGGTGTTTCAGCTGACAAGATTTCGGCTTTTTGTTTCTCTTCTTCGAGTTCATACTGAAACAAGTATAATTATATATATATAAAAATAAATATAATAAGCTATCAAAAATATATAGAACCCTATAGTCCATTTAATTTTATGGACAAACTAATAATAGGACAAAACAATATGAGGGGCCGTCGTGGTACAGCTGTTGCATTACGTTGCACATTGTTTGACTATAAATGCGACGGTTGTGGGTTTGATTACCACTCGGAAGCAAAAATTTTTTTTCATTTCTCCGTTCTGGTAACAATATGAAGCGTGGCGTTTAGTTGAGCGGTCAACGCACAAGTTGAGTTGAGTTGAGTTCTCTTTTTATGTCGTGCTATATGCGGGACACAAGATGACGCTAAAAAATAATAATCCGAGAATACGATGTGAATCAAATATTTTTTAATGTTATTTTCTTATGTAAGTTTAGCACAATAAAGAATACATATATATATACTGCTTACCTTCGCGGCTTGCAACTGTGATTCCATTCTCATATAATTTTCTTGCATAGATCCTATCATTGTGTTTCGTTCTTGCGTTACATGTGATACTGTTGATCTGAGGAAAAGCGCAAAACACAAATTAATTGCATATATGTATATATAGATTCATATTTTTTTTCAGATTAGTAATATAGAGGCACGGGTGATTGCCATCACCAGGTGCAGGGGCACAAAGTGTGACTGTAAAATCGACTGGTTGTGGGTTCGAGCCCCGCTCGAGGATATGAATTAAATTTATATTTTCATGTT
>JBAIZZ010000203.1:76086-162822 GCA_037355905.1 Heliconius aoede | reverse complement strand
TTCAACAGTTTAAATGTAATTTCTATTTTATTTCACGATGTTTATTCATCTGTATTTCGCGTGACGTAGTTACGAATAGATACTAATAGCGTAGACACTACTAATAAAGGTTAAACAACTTTGAACTTTATCACCAATAATTACGACTCGATTTCAGAATGAGGCGTGTGCGGCACAGTGCCTTTGATAGGTATATGCCTGCATGCGTCGTTCTTAACTAATGGCGTTTTATTTTACAACGATAATATAATTAAATATTTTGTTTGAAAAAAAAAAACACTTTTTCATTCTTGGCAAATCTCTTTTGTTCTAATTGTATTAGGCTTTAATAGACTAGTGAAAACTGTGGTTTTATTTAAAGCGGTGCTAACAAAAACACTCTATATACTCACTAATTATTAACGTCGTTCTCGGCTATGTTATCCAACTCGTCCGCCGTCAGCTGCATGTTCCCCGGTATTCGAGGATTTCTCGCGTGAAAAGTTAATTTCGTTACCAATAAGTTGCAGTATAAGTGGATCAGACGTCCGTAGCCTTCGCGAAGATGGACCTACGGTGAGAAAATTAGCATTAACAGGTCAATTGTGAACTAATCTAGATCAAATTAACTACTTTAAAGGTATATACTTTAAAGGTTTCTTTGTGTGAAACCTATGAAACTATGATAAAAATATAATGCTTAAAAATATAATTTAAAAAAATATGTATAAAACGATAATTTCGTTTAAAAACTCTAAGCAGTTCATTTCTCTCGTATCGTGTGCGTTTATTTATTTTGTAGGAAATATTTAATATTTTTAAAAGAAACCTGATAAATTCGACCTGAAAACGTAATTAAATCCTGAATCGAATTGTACCCATAATTTCCCAAGTTCCTTGATCATGCCGATATGCCGCTGCGAGTCATCGAGGCACGCGGCGTGACCTTCACGCAGCAGCTTGTGCGTCACGTGGCAAAACTTCCATGCCACGATTCTGTCGTCCTGTAACGGCTGACGGATGGCCACCAACTGATGGGGAATAGCTTTAAGTTAACTTAAAAATTTAAAAACACATTAATATATACATATAGTAGATTAAATAAAAAAACCATCGTGACACAGTGGGAGAGCGTGACTCTAAATGCAGTTGTAGATTCGATTCTTATTCGGGAAAATGATTAAATTTATATTATTTGTATTTGCATGGTAATGACAAGACGCAGCATTAAGTTTCGCCACAATGGACACTATGCACACGGTGTCTCGAACTAGGACTCAATGTGAATAACCAAATGTTTTGACACTAAAAGATATTCCTCCCCAGCGTGCCATAGCGTGCTGTACTACAAGTAGGCATAAGCCCTTTCAACTGTCCTGTTAAAGTTATTACTATTTAAAATTAAACCACAAATGTACAGTTTTCTGATTTTTTCCTCAACTGAAATGTTAGCTGTCAAATTTTATAATTCTAGATCAATCGGAATTATGTTGATTCCCTATATGGCGACGAAATTTTTGCGATATGTTTATACCGCGAAAATCGCAATCGAGCGGCCATATATTTATTGCAAGTAAATATAGAAATATGTATTTTTTGTCAGCGATTCATGGCCTCAATCAATTTGAGTTTAAATTTCAACTACTCGATATCTCCAAGGGTTCCTGAGAGTTCCTGAAAGGGTCTTGACAGGCAGACTCACAGACGGACAACAGAGTGATCTCAGAAGGGTTCCTTTTTTCCTTAAAACATACGGAACCCTAGAAATGCTTTAAAATAAATTATTTTATATTAATATTAGCTTTTAAATTATTTATTTGTTTATAATTTTGGATTACCCAATACGTGATCGCACTCTGCTCCCGGAAAGTCCCAATGATGGTGCTTCGTACATGTTTCTCCTTAACTGGCGTTTCGATCGCGTTTATTGCCTTTTGAATGGCTAATGTCTGCAAATTATGAAAATATAAATAGATGAATCAAATAATGTTCTATGGAAATATTTCAAAAATTATATGCCTCGTATATACAAAAAAAAGAACCTAGCAAACTTCTAAAATATCATATCCTGTAAGCTTATACAAAAATATCAACTACATTTGAAACAAAAAGGGAAAAATATGAGCAATAACCATTTTACCAATATTCTTACAAAATGGCTATCTAATACAACATGTTACTGAAAGTCAAGTTCAATACAATCCCCCTTCGATTTATTTTAGATCGTGACACATCTCCTGCGTGTACTTCGAAACAGAAATAAGAGGAAGACATTAAATCTAAAACGGGATAAACGTAAATACGGCCGTGAATAAAATAAAAATATAAAACGTTTTCACCGCGTTGAGCGCCCTCTGTATTTTTGGAGTAACATGATGTGTTTGTAAACAGAATCGTTGTTCATTGACCTGACGTCGTAGTAACACAGCGAAAGTAAAAAAAGTATTATTTACCAATTAATTAATTAATTAATTAATTAGTTTAATATAAAGATATACTGGATTTTTTTTCAACACCAGTTTTAATTATATCATTATTAATTAGTTATATATATAATATATAATATACGTGTTATAAATATAAAATGCACGTCCATTGAGAACAGTAAATAAAAAAAAAACATTATTTACAATATTCTAATAAAGTAGGGTATTACATAGTGTAGTATAATGCGTTAAGATTATAGAAAATAAACAACAATATATTTTACATCAAGACTTAATAATTTCTCTTGGAACTTTTCATGGGTGCGAAATTTACTCTATTTGAGCTTCGTGGCCGCCCTGAAGTTAGGCTTTTTGAACTTCTACGCATTCAGGAAGAAAATAATTAAACTGAGAACGATTCTAAAATCAAATCTACAGCTACTTTAGGGCGGCGGCGACTCATCGACCGACCGTCTTACTGTAAACATGTTGAATTTCTTGTTTACTTAGTTTTTTCTTTTTGCAGCACCATATTGAAAATATTTTTTAAGCCGAAATTGAAAAGAGAGAAAGAGAAAGAGCTTCTACTTAATTTTTTAACACTCTACTCTCGGGGTGACTCATCAGCCATGTATATTCAAATGAATAACAATTTTAATTGTTCATTGTTGATGTTTATTGTTCTGAGATGCGTTGTTCTTATCTTACTAAGAATATAATAATTCAATACAGTCTTGATCGAGTTTTATTAAAATTCACATAACGCTAGAATAGATGACTGGACGGTGACGTCAAAGTCTACGTTATTATGTACTTGTTAGTTTTCACGATTAAACATGAGCTTTCCCAAGGGCTGCCCCAGTGACATAATTTGTTTGTCGCTCAATGTGAACACGCTAATTGTAACCTAAAAGAAATTAGTAGCCTCGTTCTACTTTTATATTGTTAAATAATTAATTGTTATAATAAAAAATATATACTAGATTTTGCTATAAAATTATTCCTTATGTACAGTATAATTATGGATAACGAGAACGTCCGTTATGCACTTATGCATAGCTGCATCCACTGGAGTGCAAGTAATTTGTGCATAGAGAAATTTATTAAAATAGATAGTTTATTATCAAATCAATCGAGGCCAGTCCTGGCGCAGTGCCACAAGCGTATGACTTTAAACGCGACAGATTGTGGGTTCGATTCCCACTGGAATTAAAATGTTTAGTAATATTTTCATTTCTTTGCTCTGATATCAACGCAAAGCGCTGCGTTGAGTTCTACCACTCAGCACGCAAAAACTCCAGGATTCGGCGAAAATTGAGGAGCGGAGTGTCTCCACACTAGGCTCCCTCTGTCTACACTGCTGAGTGGGATGCAGTGTGAATCTTAAAAATTATAATATTGCTTATGTACTCAATAATTATGGTTAAAAAAGGCTGTTATGTAATAATTAAACAGATCGTTTATAAGCGGACGATATAAAGCAGAAAGCTTCGCCGACAAGAATTTATTACCTTTTATAATTTATTACAGTGACCAAGAGACAGCTGCTGAATGTCATCAGATTACGATCATTAAAGCTCTTCCTTCAGCTTTCAGCTTTTTTTTTCACAGAACAACTTCTAAGATTTATTATTACAGACCACATATTAAAAGTATAAATTATACTAATAAATAAGCCTCTTACTCGCCACGAAATAATCATTACAAATGCGATGAAAAGTGGAAATAGTCATTATCTGTGAACTTACCAGCTGATGGAACCGTTTATCTGCAGGATTGGCCATAGCAAGGTGTTAGTGCAACACGGACTCAGCATGCATTAGTTAGTGGTGTGCCGGGCTGAAATGAGACGTGGCGGGCAAGGTTAGACTATTTAGGTATGGGAAGTCGCGTGAATTAAAAAATTACAGATGATGTTAATATGGAATTTTTTTAAATAGCATTCACTCAATCCAAGTGGTAAGCAATTATTTTCTATTATCATATTCAAAGAAAATAAACAAAAGTTAATTACATGCATATTATACATTTGAATTATTTAAAAGTTAATATATAGGTCATCTGTGATTTAAAAATGTATATGGACGACAAAAGGAATATTTGAATGTTTTGTTTAGGCTGGATATGCTTACAAAAAAAAAATGTAATTAGAATTTTGAATTGTTCTATCATAGTAATTATATAATGCGTGCGTAATCTGCGCACATAAGAATAATTAATTCAGTTGGCGAACGCTTACGGAGGTACGGTTTCATGAACATCTATTTTAGTTTAAGTACAATGAACACAATAATTATAATACCAATATGTTAGTAGGTTACACTGTTATGTAAATAAATAATAATACTGTTTTATTAATGTTAAACATGTTCAAGAATAGCAGTGAGAGGGAACCTAGTGTTAGGACACTCCATTTTCCATTTTTCGCCGAATTTTCTACGTCACGACTGGCGTCTAAATAATAACATAATTATAATTTAATACAAAAAGATGTAATTTTACTTAATGGAAAACTATCGACAGCCGTTGTTAAAAAGAATGTTATGAATCGATTACAATTAATTTAGGTACCTGTCTAGTTTAGTCCTCGCTCATTTGACGATAAAAAGAAATTATCTTCGATAATCTCAAACCCTTTGAATCGAGTCGAGAAAGCCTATCGATATATACTTACAAATGTATTTTTAGAGACTAGTTACACAGACAGCCTACAAGTGTATTACGACAGTAAAATTTTAAATTATTTTATTGAATTAATATTAATAGATGTTTAAACGTATAAAATTAACAGAATGATACGTTTTGATACATGTAACAGAAATAACAGGCGGCGAACACAGAATTGATATGAGCCAGTAAATCCGGAAACGGTAAATAACGATCTCATCCGTAGGCCGAGACCATAAATGTACATTATGGGTATATACATACGTTGCTTTCATATGAATGTATGTACATATACTTAAATATAATTCACAGTTCATAGAATATTAAATTATCTTACTTTCTTAACACGATTGAGAAATAAAAGCCTTAAATTAGGAATTATCAAAAAATATTTTTTATTTTACATACAATGTTTTTCTTTCTTATTTTAGCAGAGGAAGCAGCTAGGGACAACCTTATTTAATAAACTCTCCGTTTTCCACTTTCTATTCATTTAAAAAGTGTCGTGTTGAGTGTTATTTAACCTTACGTTGCAATGGGTAAACTAGATTAGAAAAGATATGTTTTATATATATTAAATTAACACTATTCAGATATTCATCTCTTCGTAAATTAATAGAAAAACAGAATTATAGTGTGGATTTTCTCCACTCAAGAAGTCATCTAGCTGTAAGTACAAGTGTAAATTGAAAATGTTTTAATAATAGTCTGCTTTTAAGTAAATCTTAAAAGTAAATTAATATATATTTTCAATGTTATTTCTAGATTTGCAAGAACTCGAATGAACAGTACGATTTAAATTTATCAAGCGAAAAATCAATTCGGTATATCGTTTGGTTAATTAAAAACGTCTGCAAAAATCAATGCGAAAATAATTTCTATAAAATATTTATAATTATATATCTACTAACATTCACTTAAGTTCACGCTTTATCTCTAGCGGGGTAGTCAGAGAGAACGGAGCGCGAAACGCTACCGTCTCTACATACCTCATCGCCTCGTCCACAGTCATCAGCATGCCCACCGGAGGGTCCTCATGCTTTTTACATGACCTTCCTCCAGTATCTTTGATACTGTGTTTTCGAAGGTCAGCCGAGGCCTCCTCCTATATTTTGTTCTGATGTATAAGCTATATTACTGTAAAGTTTCACCTAAATCTGTTCAATAGGTTTGGCGTGAAAGTAGAACAAACGTCCATCCTCACAAACTTTTAAATATATAATATTTGTATCCTACAAATATAAATACTACATTTTAAAACGTGGTAATCGTTTTTCCATTGAGCCATTGTGTTTGTAAAGATATTGTCTACCTAATGATTTCTTCATTTCCCATAGCACGTAACATTTAATTTAAAAACACATTGTTTCTTACCTGCTATTGTTTTCGTCGCTACAAGAGTAAAGGAAAAGTAAAGAGTTGCTAATATTGGCAGCCTTTTTAATTTTATAATGATGTCTATAAAAATAATTGTAAGTTGTAGTGTTAACAGAGATTCATTTAATAGAAGTACTGTCAATACAAAATTTCTATATACTGCATATAGCAGGAAAGGAAACCTAGTGTTAAGATTGTAATTAAACAACTAACTTATGAATTTCATTAATTTTATTAAAATGCGATTTCTTATAAAGAAAATTCTTTACATATTATTTATATATATTGAAGTTATCACTAAATATTCAATAGATAAAGCTATAAAAAAGAGTCTATCATAATAAAGTTGACGTGCAAAAAGTGGCCACTTCACGCACTGATTGTTCACATGTTATCGGTGTTACGTACCTGTTGCCTATAGGCAGCCTGCAGGTTGTAATATAAAACAAATAAAAAAATAAGCTTCACACTGTATCCCGCACACGGCAGAGTAAGCAGAGTGAACCCTTGTGTTGAAACACTACCTTCCTTCCACATTTACCGACGAATTCAGACATGCTTGTTGAGTGGCGGAATTCAACGCTGCGCTTCGCCTTGACACCAGAGTGGTGAAATTAGCATATTGTTAGCAAACTGTTGTAAGAAAAGGGAGGTGTAGATGAAAAAGTCTATAACTTATACTAGACATATCACTTATTGCATGCCATATATGTGTTTTTATTTTAACCGAACTTCCGATTTTTAACAAAATATATTTAATGTAATAAAATATAATAAAACATAATAAAATTAATTCATTTCGTCGATTTTTTTCGAGACATTGCATGTGTGAACATAAATACAGTCGCACACTTGTGCCCCTGCGCCACGACTGGCCTCAATGCAATAATAACTATAAATATGAGAATCAAGAAAGCCACGCGACGGTAAATTATGAGTAACGTCGATAACGGAACATGTTACGTTTTTTCATGTGTCGATAACGCTACAATTTTATCTATTTCAATATGGATTTTTTTACAATATTTATATAATTTCACATCAAAAACCAATGCCCCGTATACATGATACTATTCTTTTTATCTACTTTACTAAGCAAAAACGAGAGCTATAAGAATATTAATTTATCAGTTCAAACGTTGTGCTCCAGTTCCAGCAGACCATCGACGGGACGCGCTGCGAGCGCGGAAGAGGACGTGAACGGTGATTGCCCTCAGGCTGTTTCCTATATTTTTACTACCGGGACAACAAGCAATAAACAAAATATCTAAACTTTTATATTTTTAACTTTTAATATATATTTAATCGGGATCTCACAGTTTGGACGAAATATTGAGTAAGACGTGATTTTTAATATGTTTTCTCTGCCTGTGGGAGAGGCGCATGACATGAAAAGCTCATTTAGAATTAAAGCTAGGTGAAACCAGGTGATTATTTTCTCTTGTAATTACAAGTAATTCTTGGAGCAGGTACATTAAACAATATTTTGTATGCTGCAAGGATTGCAGAAAAATATAATATAGTTATTACTACTAAATGTGAACGGAGTGTCTTATCACTACAAGTTCTTTCTATTTAAGTGCTTTAAACTAAACGTAAAGGCGATGGAAAGTCGATGATAGTTGGAAACTTGGACGAGAAAACTACATATATAGTGATAGCAACAAACCGCCAGTAATATATTAGTTAAGTATATACTTTCTTTTCACCGTGGGAATACTACACTACGAGCAAGGTCGGAAACCTTACGCGAATGATGTTAAACCATTTTACTAAATTGGTTTTAATCTTAGTCTAACATGAAATAATAGGAGTTATTTAAAATGCATTTTCTTTTAGATCATAACTTATCCCGCATAGTGATGGGCAGGAAAAACATACAACTACGACTAATATAATATTATTTTTTAAATATTTGTATATTAACATTTCAAATAACAATATCTAATTTTCTAAATAGAAACTATGTAATAATATATTATATTTTTTCAAGAAGATAACTTTTAAACATATATTTCTTTTTCTAATCAGTTACTATCTTGGCAACTTCCTGCTTTAGTTGTAATTATAAGTGGCATTAGTCATATAGGAAGGGCCTAGAAAAAATATTAATTTATTGTCTAAGCAGTATCGACATTGTAGCTTCATTATCATTATATATCGTGATTTCTACACTCTACTTACTACACAAGGTGATATTATGAGAAGAGAGTTCACCTTATAATTACTCTCACTCTTCCCCATTGCTAAATATAACTGTAGGTGATATTAAAAACAAATAACACCAACAAATTGAAAAATATTATTTATAATTATATATACAAGTAGATAATAGTAAACAATCAAGTAGTTGAATAGCTAAACGAATTTACATAAGAATCATTTATCACACTGACTCACGCGCAGGTGAGACCTGGAGTATAAGAGGTGTTTAGAGTATAACGTTTTAATATAAAAAAAATGTATATTAGTAAATTAAATAACTTATATCATTCATTACTTGTCATATAATTTGGATGTGGAATTATAATTTTAATATATTTTCATTTTAATATAATATGAGCGATGAGGCCAATCGTGGCGCAGGGGCACAAAGTGTGACTTCAAACACGACTGACTGGAAATTTATTATATATATATATCATTTCTTCGTTCTAGTGTCGCGGTAAATCCAGCGAAAAGTGAAAAACGGAGTGATAGTGATCTTACAGTGTCCAAGATACAGTGTTAAGCTGATTTAGTTCAATTATTTATTTTTTTGCAATATATAATTTAATGTAATATTTATGATATATTAATATTAAGCGAAGCAAAAAATTTGTTACACACAAAAATTGGGTAGATATTATTTACTTTTGACAAAAATTTAATTTAACGACGTCGTTTAGTGCATCAGTAATGTAAAGGCCAAGAGGTCGTACGTCATCCGCGACGAGGCCACCTTCAATAGTCATAGACTTGAGTAAGCTATTCACTAACATCAAATCGTTTTATTTTCCCTACATAAGATTAAAAATTTCGAGTTACAATTGTATCAAATGTTAAAATTTATATTTGACAATAAACTCACGACCACGATGGTGTTGATCGGATATATACACACATATTTACGCTTCCCCGCATAAAAGGGGTAGATGGAGGGAACCCTAGTCTTAAGACATTCTGTTCCCCATGCAACGCCCAATTTTCGAGACATTGCGTTTTGAGTGGCGATAAACGCCGGGCATTATCTAACGAAGCGAGTAAACGAAAATAATATAGTCATATAACAGAGTATAGGCGGATATCATAACTGTACAATGAATTAATTAAACATGAAAATATAAAAGGGAACATATATTAACCATTATGTAGTGGGCGAAAGATAAGAATCATTTAGTTTGAAGTGAACAGTTTCAGAAACAAAAAACATAATTTTGATATTTTTTTTTTTTTTGATAAAAATATGAAATTGAAACTTGTATACAGTCATAAAATGATATTTAGTTTTAAGTTTGTTTTAGAATAAATGTAGCTTATCATGTTCTTAAAGAGTATATTAGATATACGATATATATTATTAGTATATTTTTAATAAATTGAAAATGGAAAAAGTGAAATATAGCTTATATTCGTTATTTTTTAAGTATTTAAGTAACGCGCATCGTCTAACATCGGATAACGAACGCGGTTGACGGTCATCAACCTAACTGATTTCGCAGTTCGCTAAGTTTTTATCTCAATTCTCATAATAAAGCTATTACACACTCACCAATTTTGTAATCCAAACAGATTTGTGCAAAAAGCGGGAAATAAAACTACTTTTTATAGCACTTGTATACTGGGGTGTATCGGAAATACTGAAACTGGTAGAATCCAATAGATACGTTATCAAGTGCGTCAAGTTTTCATAACAACGTCTATAATCTAATGAACGATAACACCGCATTATCTATATTTAAAACTTCACAACTCCGCAAATATACTAGTTGTGTATAGCTAATTATATTGTATTTACATTTAAATCAGCTTCACGCTGTATCCCGCACACAGCAGGGTAGGCAGAGGGAACCTCGTGTTCAGATACTCCGTTCCCCACTTGCTGCCGAATTCTGGAGACATTGCGTGTTGAGTGGCAGAACTCAATGCCGCGCTTTACCTCGACACCAGAGCGAAGAAATGGAAATATAAACGTAAATAAATATTTCACTTCCTCGAGTGGGGATCGAAACCAAAACCGTCGCGTTACAGTCACACCATTGTGCCGCTGCGTCACGACGGTGTTTATAGTAACATAAATGAATAAATGCAATTTTTTTTCTTCTGCAACGTCCCTCATGTCTGCAAGGTGCAATTTTACATCTTCACTTATTTTTAATGATATTTTGCTATTTGTGTATGCATACCATACAATCCATAATATTGTTAAATACAAACATTCTATTTCTTAGAAAATGAATGTACAAACATCCTGTTTACAATGATACACATCAGCTGCACCATAATATAAACCATTATGTGACTCTTAGCCGACCACGCCGATGTTGCGCCCAAGGCACTACGCCACTTTGTGGGGGCCCATCTAGTGGGTAGCAAGTCACCATCCGCAAACTATTCCATTCCATAATCACAGTTTAGATTTTCACATTGTTCATATTTCCTACGCATTAACTGGTGACCATCTCAATTATCTGTGGTTACCCAGAGATGCTGATGCATCACAGTAAAACATTTGTATATCTCTATGTATTGGACCTGTGTCCCCAAGCCTTCCATAGGCCGGGCTCTTCTGAATCTGTGATTTATAAAACAGAAACAAAATACCTAAATATACAAAAATTTTATAGTTTGTTTATTGTCAGTGGAAATTGCTTCATTAGATATATAATATACAGAAGGCAATGATAATTATGTATTACTATGTCGTAGAAGCAATTTAGTAGTATTAAAGCTGTTGTAGCACAAACAGTGCTGGCAGCATTGAACTATAATAATATATACCTGTTATGTGGGAAAAAGTTAATTTTAAATTAAAAATGTTGGTTTTTGTCCTTTTCATTGTGTTAATGCAATTGTTATATAGAAACTTAGATCTTATATTATAAATGAACTATTTTTTTTAGATGATGAATGCCTAATTTTTAAATTAAGCAAAAAATTGTCTCGATTTGCAAAAAATTTTAAATTATTTAACTGATATTTCTATTGAAGAGAGCTATGCAATAAATGATTGTTTGTTTAAACATGCTGTGGCATGCATACTTGTTTGTATGCATAGGTGGGGAGTTTTATGATGTAATATATTAATGTGACATTCACATAACTGATACTTGTAACACCTGATGAATTTTTTACATTTTTTGCATACTATTTTGCATTATCCATTAGAATTTAATCCATATGGAAGCAAAATATTTATGTTGTTTAAAAGTTTAAATATACATATATTTCTTCATAACTGACATTTCTTTAAGTTGTTATTATAAATTTTCTAAAATTTCAAGTTTTTCTTATTACCTCAGAATAATTTATTAAATAGTGAAGCTATTTTTGATTAGTATGTTTACCTTCCAATATTGATTTTACGTAAATATAATAGATTTTTTTTTATACAATGTTTATTATTACAAAATTTTGTAATATTTTTATAGTCTTATAAAAATATTACAAAATATATAATAATATTTTTATCAAGACATACAGCATGTACATAAATTACTAATAATAAGGAAAACCACTAACTACTTAACCATAAGCATAAATGGAAAACACCTATCTACCCACCTGAAATTTTTCAAACTGTTCTCGTTCAGCGTCGATACTGTTCTTTTTCACTTGAAACACTCTTGGTAACGATAATGACGCCATAGAAATTGCACATGCAAAAGGATATCTACGAAATAAGATTAAAGGACCGCGGATTTAGGCCGGATTGCGTTACAGATGTTGTCTATTCAAAATCTTATAATAACAAACACTTATTATTTTAAATGTGAGAATTTGTTAGTCAATAATAACAACTTTAAAATCTCAAAATACTTTTACAACCATACGACGGTATAATTAATGTAATGTAAGTAGTATTACATTCGCACATCACTCAACTTGGAACGTCAGACATCAATGAATATAGAGTGAAACTAAAATGAATGATGTCAGAAAACGTCAAGTTCAGATTTGACATATCCACTAAGTAGGGTTGTACAAGTATTGTCTAGACTTTATAAACAAACTAACGAATAAAGAAAGCCTTTATAAATATAAAAAAAATAATTGAACGCAATCATATATAGTGATAATTTTTTTTTAAAAAATGCTATTTCATCGATTTAAGCTGATTAATGTTTTGGTATTTGTTTCCAATTTCACAACTAACTCCAAGTTGAAATGAATCTGTTGAATAATTTTTTCAAAAAATATATTTAGTATTTCGTAACTAATTGCCATTGAATTTATGTGATCAACTCTGAAGTAGAAAAGAAATAAGGCAGGCACGTCTTGAATTGGGAATTTATTTTGCCAACGAATTACTACTTAGAGATATATAAATACTTTATTAATTATTGCATTAGTTGTGTAAGTGCTTAAAATTGATTTGATGTGAATAACAAAATTGCAAGCCTCAAAATAGGTTTTAGCTCAGTTTTAAATTAAAAAATAACAATTATGAATTTTTAACGCATTATGCATTTTCTCCAAATATCATATATTAATATATGATTTATGTATATTAAATAAACTATAATGTTCACAAGCCGGATTGATTTTTTAACCTATGATAATGTGCGATTAAATTTAATGTTTATGACAACTACAACTGACATTTTTGTATTTCCGCGAGTCCGGTAGCGCGCGTGGTGAAAATTACAATTTAGATTTCACAATAATTAAAAAGCCTTTATATAAAGAGCTTCTTATAACACAAGTATGGAATTTTTAGAATATAATGATGTTTCTGCTGAAATTAAAGGAGCAATGGTAAGTTTTTGACTTGTGATTTTATTAAAACATGCTCATGATGTTTATCATTGTTTTGTTTTCATATTATTTAAGTTAGCTTTAGAATTTTTTCTAAGTAGTGTTATATTTCAAAAATATCGAATATGTTTCAAACGTTATCATAATCGGGAGTTTTCTATTTCTTAAATATTACGATATAATTAAAAATCCTTTTATTATTCGAAACCGAATAGCAAATAATATCATCTTTATACGATTTTAGGTACCAGGAAGGTTAAAGATGACAGACCAGAATATTATATTTAAAAACAGCAAAACGGGAAAAGTAGAACAAATATCAGCTAATGAAATTGAACTTGTTAATTTTCAAAAGTTTGTTGGATCATGGGGATTGCGAGTATTTCTAAAAAACGGAACATTACACAGATACGGAGGTTTTAAAGATGGAGTACGTATAAAATAAACCACTAAACTTAACATTACAATTTTCATTTAACTAGTTTATGTGATGTTCTTTTAACTTTTAAAAGTCTTCTGTTTTTCATTTAGCTATGTATAAATCTTATAAGATTTATGTATTCTAATAAAATATATGAAGAAGTATTTATTTTTACCAACTTTTAAGGAACAAGATAAAGTAGCAAAGTTCTTTAAGAACAACTATCATAAGGATATGTTAGAAAAGGAGTTGTCACTGAAAGGATGGAACTGGGGGACAGCCAAGTTCAATGGAGCAGTGCTCAGCTTTAATGTTGGTTCTAACACAGCTTTTGAAATACCCCTTCATTATGTTTCCCAATGTAACACTGGCAAGAATGAAGTCACACTTGAATTTCATCAGGTAAGGAGTAGGTTTTTAAATAACAGTTATTTCTTTAATCTCAAAATGCTTTCATGGAATTTGAATATTAACTTCTTGGTTAAGTTCAGTTCAATTTCAGTTCAAAAGTTGGTTTCAGTTTACAATATTTAAAATAATTTTAACTTAATATAAATTTGTAATTACTTCTTTGTCTCCACTTCTTTATATAAATATTTACAGGATGACTTAGAATAATAATTTACCACTATAATGTACTTTTACAATGAATTCAGTGAAGAAGCAAAGAAAAATGGCTCTATAGTAATGTTTCATTTAATTGTTTCCTTGTGATTCCTTTATAGAATGATGATACTCCAATATCACTGATGGAAATGCGGTTCCACATACCAACAAGTGAGTTAGCAGGAGACATGGATGCAGTGGAGGCGTTCCATCAACAAGTCATGAACAAAGCCTCAGTTATATCTGTATCTGGAGACGCTATTGCTATCTTTAGAGAACTACAATGTCTTACTCCTCGGTATGCTTAATCATAACATCAATTTAAAATAATGATTATATCAGATGTGTGACTGCTTGCTTGTATTGGTGATAGTTATAGGTTCAATTTTGTTTAGTAAATTGTTTTTGTATCATTGAAAAAGTAGCAATAGGTTTCCGAGCTATCTTTCAAGCTTTTTAGCTAGTCTAAAAGAAAAGTCAGTAACCCAGTAACAATGGAAAATGAACTAAAGTATTTTATTAAAATTTAAAATCATCATATTTGTAATATCTTCATTTCAGTGGTCGCTATGACATCAAAGTTTTCCAAACATTCTTCCAACTCCATGGTAAAACCTTTGACTACAAAATACCAATGTCAACAGTCCTCCGACTGTTCCTGCTACCGCATAAGGATACAAGGCAAATGTTCTTTGTGGTATCACTAGATCCTCCCATCAAGCAGGGCCAAACAAGATATCATTATTTAGTCCTTTTGTTTGGTATTGAAGAGGAAACTAGCTTGGAGTTGCCATTTACTGAGTAAGTTTAATTTTGTTATATTATCTAAGGTGATATAAATGTATGGCAAAACTACGAATGTAAATAAACAAAATATCAATGAAGTTATATAAGCATGTACAATACAATCTCACGAATGTGGCACCCTTTGAATATTAAATGTTAAAAATAATAATATTAAATATATAACTAAAGATTGTTTTCATTGCTCTCTTATTTAAGAGAGGAGTTAAGAGACAAATATGAAGGAAAGATTAGTAAAGAACTATCGGGACCCACATATGAAGTACTAGCCAAGATTATGAAAGTGGTCATCAACAGAAGAGTCACAGGTCCTGGAGATTTCTTAGGGTGAGTGATTTTGGGAAATTAAAATAAATATTTAACAGCAAAATAACTTTTGAATCAAGATAATTATACTTTTTATATTCACTGTGTTTGGTTTATAAATCAATTAAAATTAAATAGCCACTGTTATGTTATATATTTTTGTAGCTAATAGTATGTTTTTAAGCGATTTACTACTAATCTGCCACTAAACACTGTTTCAAAAATGGAAAATAAAATTGGGAAAAGACACCCTGCTATATGTATTTTTACATGTAATTTTTTATTTTTTCAGCCACCACAAGACACCAGCTATCGCATGTTCATACAAAGCAGCGGCTGGGTACCTCTACCCGTTAGAAAAGGGTTTTATATATGTACACAAGCCACCGGTACATATACGTTTTGAAGAGATAGCCTCTGTTAATTTTGCTAGAGGTGGCACTTCGTCTACCAAGTAAGGAGTTTTTAACTAATATATATATTTCGCTATTATTTTCTTTTCTCAAATACATTAGGGGCTATCAGTGAATTATGTGACATGATTTTTTGCACAGATGGAAATATGTTTGTGTCATTGGGCAGATGAAGTACATGACTAAATTTGATTTTTATTTTCTTAAATATTTAAGATGCCGTCGTGGCGCAACTGCATGTCGTCTGACCAAATATCGCGTCAGTTGTGGGTGTAATCCACTTTTGGAAGAATATATTTTTTTGTCATTTCCTCGCTCGTTCTTGTTACCAAAAGGACGAAGCGCGATATTGAGTTCCGTCAGTCAACACACAATATCTCGAAGTATAAAAGTTACTAATCTACGAAGCACACCAACTTATTAATAATAATAAATTTAACTATTATATTATATAAACGTATTTATAATAATAAATTTATTTATTTTCAAAAATAAACAGTACAAAATTGACTAGTTAACAAATTAATAACAATTTTTTGTGCTAGTATAGTAATAGTATATTATATACAATGTTTTCATTGCAAGAGAAAAAATTAAGACAATATTTTTGCAGGTCCTTTGATTTTGAGATAGAACTTAAATCTGGAAATGTGCACACCTTCAGCAGCATTGAAAAGGGAGAATACGACAAGCTGTTTGATTACATTACGTCTAAGAAACTTCATGTTAAGAATACCGGCAAAAATGTGAGTTTCATTATATCAATTCATTTTATTTATGCGATTTTCCAGACATTGCATGTTGTGTGTCAATAGCAGAATACAACGCCGCGCCCTGTCTGGTAACACCAGAAGAAGAGGTGATGAAAATAATTCATTCTCCCGAATAGAAATCAAATCCAAAGCTGTTGCATTAGCAGTCAGAGGCGACACCCTCTATTATTATTATTTTTTATTTATTTTTTAGCTTTACGTTATATTCTGGACATTAAATGGTAGGCAAGGGAACTTGATTACCCAATGTCAAGACAGATATTCTAATATCATTAGGACATTAGGACATTCTGAAGGCATTGCGTATTGAGTGATGAAACTCATCGCCGCAACTTGCTGCTTTACCAGAGCGAGGAAATGAGAACATTTATATAGATTTGATTCCTGAAAAAAAATTCTAGATTAACTTTAAAAAAAAGATATGGCCGATTATATCGCAATAAACGTGTATTTCAGCACTGTAAAGAGAATCAAAATTAATAGAGTATCAGTTGACCTAAAAAATCTTAAAACTGTACTTGAAATCCTAAAACAACTACCCTTTAAAGTCCAATACATATTTATTATTTTTATGATATACTAATTTCCCTCGGAACGTACGGAAACCTCGGTAGGCGAGCCCGACTCGCTCTTGGCCGGTTTTTTAATCTTTTTTGGCAGTTTCCTTAATAGGTTTTTAGATGCTTTACATTATCAGCCGAGTGTAATTTGCATCTTTTGTGTGAGATAAAAAAATCTATTCTTTTCGATTTTTCTATTATTCAAGGACAAAGCACTCTACGACGATGACTTCGGCGACTCGGACACTGAAAAAGAACCAGATGCATATCTCGCACGAGTCAAAGCTGAAGCTAAGGAACGAGATTCGGGTGACAGCGACGGCTCCGATGAAAGTACTGATGAAGATTTCAACCCAGATAAGGCTAAAGAGAGTGACGTCGCTGAGGAGTTAGTATACTAATGTTATCTTTATTACTACTATTACTACGTTATTATTTCTAAGTCGTATGGTTTCTAACATATCGAACCCACAACTGTTCGTTAACAGACGCTATTGCGCCACTACGGCCACATACCAAATATATTAATTGGTTCATAAACCATATATTATTTGCACTTCAGGTATGATACTAATCCATCGTCGTCGGAGGATTCGGACGCTTCCAATGCGTCTGGGGACAGTAAAAAGGAAAAGAAGAAAGAGAAGAAACCGAAAAAGACCATCACAATTGTAAGTGGCTTACTAATTATTGGTTAATTTAGATTTTTGTATAACTCTCTCAGTGTAATTTGATATTATTTCCATTTTTCTAACACATATACAAAGCATAATGCTTATTTCTATAATTAAAATAACAGAAAAAACACAAAAAGCAAAAATAAAAAAATATTTCCATATAACATGAACATTACAAAGCAAAATTTGAACTTTCCTTGCTACTTAAAAATAAATAAACTGAATTTTTTTCTATTACAGTCAGAAGCACCAAGAAAACGCAAAGAAAAATCGAAGAAGCGTGAAAAAGACGCAAACGCACCAAAACGCCCAGCAACGGCATTCATGTTGTGGCTCAATGAAAACCGTAAACGCATTATGGATGAGAACCCCGGTATCAAAGTAACTGATGTCGCTAAGAGGGGCGGGGAGCTGTGGCGCGATTTGGGTGATAAGTCGGTGTGTATCTTCTGTTTTATTTTCAACAGACTTCAAAAATGCCTGTATGTTTATATGTGCAGAGCAAGACAGCAAAAAATAGCATTAATTGAAAACTTAATATATTATATAAAAATATATAAAAAATATTTTATAGAAAAACACCTACGCCGATGAATAAGGTGCGTGTGATGTTGGCGTAGGTTAGTGTATGTGTCTGTCATTCTTAACAAATGGCTAAATACTTATTATTATATCCAAGGTACCTTATAAATATAAAATAAATAAATCAGGAACCCCCATGCGCGGCTTCGCCCGCTTTAACTTATTGTTATATCCAAGACTTATTTCAGGAATGGGAAGAAAAATCTAGCAAAGCTAAAGAAGAATACAATAACGCGATGAAGAAATACAAAGATAGTGGTGCAGCGGATGAATTCAAGCAGAAGAAAAAACAAGCTGATAAGGAACGTAAAACTGCTGATAAGAAAAGCAAACCGGCACCACCTCCCAGTAAGAAAGCCAAGAATACTAGTGCTGGTTCAGGATCTACATCATTCAAAAGCAAGGAATATATTGAAGATGATGACAGTTCCTCAGATTCCGGTAGTGAAAAGAAGGAGAAAACTAAAGCTGTAAGTAATCCATAATGCATACCTGTTATAATATTGTTTTATACAAGTTGCCTGTATTAAAGTTAAAATTATTAGCTTAAGTACATTTGACAAAAAGGAAATTATTTATTTAAGTGCATTGAAAAATATATACAATCAAAACGAAACTCGAAAGAGTAATTTAAAAAATATAAAATGTGAATTCTCTGCGGCGTATTTACAATAAAATTAAAGAAATCAATTTTCTTACTTTAATACATTTCACCATATTAAAGAATGTCGAATTTAGGTTTAACAACCTAAACATTAGGCACTTAATGTGAATAAATTTTTTAAAAAGCATTTAAATAAATAGTAGGTTCTTTAGTTTACCTCAAAATGTGCATTTGAATCTTAAAAACACACATTACATGTTATAAATTAAAAAATATATATAATTTGAGGCCGTCGTGGCGCAGCGACACAAGGGTGTGTCTGTTACGCGATGGTTGTTCATTCGATCCCCACTTGAGGAAATAAAATATTCATTAACATTTATATATTAATTTCTTCGCTCTATTGTAGAGGAAAGGGTGGCGTTGAGTTCCGCCACTCAACACACAATGCCTCCAAAATTCGACGGAAAGTGAGGAACAGAGTGTATTAACACTAGTTTCTATCTGCCTACCCTGCTGTGTGCGGGATACAGCGTGAAACTGAAATAATAATAATAAAATAAAATATAATTTTATTGTATAAAATGAAAAATAATGCAGTCTTCTTTCTAAATCATAAAATGTTGTTTTCAGAGTGACAACTCTAAAAAGGAGAAGGCCAAACATTCCTCCTCTGAAGCAGAGAGCTCGGGAGCAGAGAGCGGCAGTGATAGTGATTAGATTATATTACGTTGTTCCACTTTACACAACAATACATAGTTATTTCAAGTTATGACTGTGATGCATGAGTATGCATGCATGTATATGCAGCAGTATTTCTGATTTGTCTTCATTCACCCTAAGGCATCCTAAGATCCTAATTGATCTAACCGAAATGTACTTTATATAGGTACATAATTTACATGTGCATGTTTGTATTAAAAATATTTTCTATATTAACTCAAAAAAAAAACAAGTGAAAAGAAACTGTTTAAGAATCACCATCATTCAAATTTTGTTTTACTAAGGGCCAAAACACACAATAGTGCCGGTTCCGGGCCGATTCGGTCTGATCAGTCTAGTAAAGTATATTTTTGGAGAAAAAACAACAGCGCGAAACTTGACTCCTAATAGAGTAAATGCTTGCATTGTTTGCTTATAAGAATAACACGTTGGGACCGAATCGTGGCCTGCACCATAGTGTGGATCGACCCTAATTTCTGGCATCCAAGAGCACATGTATCACGGTCATAATTGATATTAGAAGTGTATATGCAATGTTGTGAAAATGTGGTCTTAGGTAATAATGTGATATGCTTTAAGATTTGTTATATTAAGTAAAAAAATAAAGATCATGCTAATTGATGACTATGCAGAGTTTAATTATTACCCTGCTGATTCTTATATTTTATTTATATATAATGTTATAAAAATTTTTCACTAATATAATATATGAATCCTCTAAATGTATATTATTCGTGGTTCGTGAGTATTGTGGTATCTTTGTAATCTCCGGTATAGTATTTAAATGCTACCGTACTTCATCCTACCCAATCTGGACAAGATATCACTGATATTAGGAAAAACCTACTCTAGTGAGGCAGTAAGATTTTATAACTTATACGTAAATTTTTTATCTTTTCGCCACAGGAATAAGGTATCTGAAGTAAGATCGAACTAATTCCAGCCTAATCAAATTATTTGCATGATTTGTATTATAAATATATATTAAATTCAGTTTTGAATTTGAAGTAAATAAATAAATATCTCATATATGAAACTTAAAAGTTTCATAAATAAAATACACAAATAAAACTATTTCCGTTTGCCGGAACGAGGCGTGCAAAATGGCGCGACAGTGTCTAACAGATGCCACCGCGCGCCCTTTTTCTTCGAAGTTATTTTGGTCACAATAGTACAATAGTTGACCATTGTTATTAAAGCGTGGTGCATATAATGCAATGCACTTTTTTTACTCGACGTTATATGCCGTAGTTTTTTTTGAAAACGATGACATTTAATTATATATGTACGTTTTATCTACCTGGGAAATAATTGGATTAGCTTGTTAGGGCTTATGAATTTTTGTATGTAACATTCATGATAAAGAAGAATTGACATTTATGTCTGACTAAACTAAACTACTTTATATTTTTAGTATAGGTATGTTTTATGTATTACATACATAAGAAAAATATAAAGAAAACAGAATCAATGCTTTCAAAAACATATAGTTTTCGCTAAATTATGCAAAATCTTTACATAAGTACGTACGTTATCTTTACATACGTGCAAAGTTTCATCTAAATCCGTTCAGTGGTTTTTGTGTAGAAAGTGGAACATCCATCCTCACAAATATACTTAATCATACTTTAATACATAATAATTAAAATATAACTTCATAGATTTAGTTTGTCGTCCGTCGTTAAGTCAAAGTAAAAAATATATACCTGAGTTCTTCCTACCTAGCGGTAATTTAACCTTAATGGTTGCCTTGTTAACAATTTTTTTTTATTTATAGAGCTTAAGAAATAACGTCGTTTCGTTAACAAGCTAGACTGCGTGTTGCTCAAATATTTATATTACTTTCGAAAATGAAATTAGTTTGAAAATAATGTTATTGCTAAAATAAAAAATTAAATTAAAAAATACCAAGAATAGGCTCAGAATAATACATTTTTATCGATCGGTTTATCTTTATTCTTTACACTGAAGTAAAATTAATTCAGTTTATATTATCCGTGTTCGTGAAATTGAGGAAGTGAAAGTTACAAATGGTTAAATTTGAACTAGACCGGTCGCTTGAATAATTTTTTATTTTATACTTTTCATTTAAGTAGATTTTATCAGAGCAGCAGTTTTTATCATTTCCATATGGGAAAGAATGCCATGATACACGATATTTTCGATCGGTCGCGTTTCAATACACCTTCTAGGATATTAATAGCTATTTGTTAATTATTTGTTTATTAGTTGTTACGGTACTTTATTACCAACTACCTAACAAAATATAACTTGAATGACAAGTGACATCGCCGAGGGTGTGATGAAAAACTCAATTTTGTATAGAGCAATCATACAAAATTGGACATCAGATCATTCAACATTAATAAAGTAAGACGTGTTAAATAATTTGTGACTATAATTTCTCTTTAAATTTATTTACTTCATATTGCATTAGTAAAGTGCCAGTGTTCAATAAGTTCTTCTATATATTCATATATTCGGTGAACTAAAAAATTCAGAAGTGTGCTAACAATTTAAAATACATATTTGGAGAATCAAACCAATAGAATTTTTTTTCTACACAAGTTGTACAAGATTTGACTATCTTAAATACCATAAAAAGTTAAGAAAAGCCAAACTAAAACTAAAAATTATAACATAAGTTATAATATAATGCTATTATTTAAAAATTTAAAATAATTAAAATTCCATATTCGATGACACGAAGATAAATGTAAAAAAAAAAAAACTTCTAAAGGCGTTTTGGCGTAGCATAGCATCAGCCGCCGTATAACGGTTAAAAAACTTGTAGTATCGCCTCTCTTCACAAAATAAATTGTAGGTTAAAGTGAATTTTTGCCTTTCTTTTTTTATAACTGAATAATAAAATAAGTAATAGTGTTTTGTTTAACATGTTTATTTTTAGTTTAAAGATTTCTTTTGAAGCTCCCTTTAAATTGAAGATATGTTCTATTTTAACAGAATTGTCCAGAATTCTTGATATATTTTAATAAAATGAAATTACTAATATTTAACTAAAGTATACTCTTTACATTTTCATTTATAAAATATGAAAATCATGTTGACTTATAATTTTGTTAATAATATAATTGATTTGTGAAAAAACCTAACAAATAAAAATGTATGTCTGCTGCGTAACTTTACAATATTTTATAATTACTACTCCAAAATTAGGATAATGTCACATATCTTCGTCAATTTGAAGAGATATGAATTGTCAGATATGAATAATTATTATAAGAATTACATTCAAACAAATACAAAATAGAAGCAATCATATTAATTTTTACATACTATTTATTTGAGAACTACATTGTAAAAATCATGTAATAAACTGATTTACTGACAGTTTTGAGTTGCTTGTAATATGGTTAGATCCGTTGAAATAGGAATTGCTGTCTAATTAATGCGTGGTAGCTATCTGAAATAAGGATTGTTTAATCGATATTTAATCCATGTTGTGATATAGTGTCAGTTTACATATTATTTAGATTGATTCGATAATTTTATATTGAATGTTTTTTGCCGAATATTTGCTTGGCTTTACCAGCGTTTTGTTGTATTATTGTTAAAAGATCGTAGAATGTATTTTATGGCTAACATCTTAAGTACTACACCCTTATTTATCAAGAGATAAAAACTATTTCTCAAGTTCCTTCAAAATATCAAATCGTAAACAAACGCGATCTCAAACGCTATATTTTATTGGCGTCCCTTTCTAGCTAACGTTTGCCGCGCTTTTTACATTTTCGAAATGAACGTTGGCGGCATTTAAAATCCGGCGCGATGTATTTTGTTAGACTCTCATAAGGGAAACCTAAAAGAGGATTGAACCACTTTTTGACATACTTATTAAATTAATATTTTAAAAATGAAATAAAAAAATATTCGTATTTATACTAGCTACTCTACTGGTTAGTTATTTCTGTATATTTTTACTTATTCTCTTTATTATTTATCAAAAACCTTTTTTGATTAATTTGTACTGAGCTCAATTGATAAATCAGAAATGACCTTTAAGTCGTTGTAATACGGTATAAATTAGTATGTGTGACATATTGAGGACGTCACGGATATACGTAGTGCGAGTTGCTGATATCGCTTCCCGCAGTTGGCTAACCTGCGAGAGCCGGCCAATAGCGCGCCACGTAGAGGGCGCCCCAGTAGCGACGCGAGACGAACCCAAGCTAGCTTGCTCTGGGAACATTGCTTCGAGCTCCATACATTTTCTTCTGGTTCTCTACGTCTGCAGTTTGGTTGTGTACCAGTTCAAAAATCATTTCAAAATTTTTGCCATAAGGTAAGTCTATTCAATTTTCTAATAATTGTAAAGTGTTTTTATATGTTTGATTTTGATTATAAGTGTCTTATTCATTAGAATATGTTTTAATCCACGTTGGAATTCCGTGTCAAACATGGCCATAGGCTTCGTCGTACTTTCCTTAGTACGCGTGGGTATAAGGACGCCCTATTTTAAATAATTAATTTCTCGAATCTTTTCCATTGAACGACTACAACAGTTCTTCTACGAATTACAGTTTATTAAGTTTAGATTCATTTGGTAATTATGTCATCTTTAGATAATGCGTATTTTCAACATAATATGAGAAAACAAAATGGCTCGTTCGACTCGAGTATAGGCCAGTGAACTCGTTGTAAGGGGCGATAACTAATTTAATCGATTATTTCATGAAAACTATGTGATTTTACCTTAATATCAATGCGATTTTATGCGTTAAATAATTATTGTGTTATTTAAGTTAGTATTTTCTTTGTACTATGCCGTAAATGTGTTTCCCGCCAAAAGTATTTCCTTGGAACGTACTGTGGTCGCGTGGAAGCACGTTACCATGAAAATCTATTAGCGTTGCGATGCTTAACCTGTTTTTTATTTATTTTTGTCTAATAACATTTTATTTGCTTTTAGGAAAAAAGTTAAGATGACGGACAAGCCGAAGCGTCCTATGTCAGCATATATGCTTTGGCTTAACAGTGCAAGAGAACAAATAAAAGCCGATAATCCCGGACTTAAAGTAACTGAAATAGCCAAAAAAGGAGGTGAAATATGGAGAGGCATGAAGGACAAAAGTGTTAGTATATGTTTTATACAATTTAGAAATTATACATTTATTCTTTTATGTTACATTTTTCATTATATTATTATTTATTTAATTGTTTAGACTTGGGAGGAAAAGGCGGCTAAAGCCAAGGAACAATACACAAAAGATTTAGAGTCATATAATGCAAATGGAGGTGGTGGAGAAGGTGGTGGCAAAAAGGCACAAAAGAGAGGAAAGAAGGGCAAGAAAGCGGCGCCAGCTGTATGTATCTGCATCATTTTCATTCTAATGAATATAATTTGTTTATTTATGTTAATGTCATTGTTTGATACACATTTTCTTTAAAGAAACTATTAGTGTAAAACTAGTGTCAGTAATATTTTTTATTTCTATTACTAATGTTCCAAAATTATTCCATTAGAAGTCAAAGAAGAAGAAGGACGAGTCTGATGATGAAGAAGGTGGTGAAGAGGAAGAGGAAGAAAGCGAATGATCTCCCAATCTATAGGCATACTGTTCATATTGAATAATTTACTTGGACTTAATTTATTGCAAAGTAAAATGGGACTGACTTTCCAAAGTCTGTATTGTATTGCATTGTCTTTAATTTTGGTATGATCATTAGAACATTATAATTCACAGAATACTTAACACATTGTATTTTTAAAGAATTTTTCGACATTATAATGAAATTGTTGATTATTTTATGACAGGTGTTATTTACTAATTTACTTTGTAGTATTGAGTAGTTAATAGGATTAGAAGAGTGCAGAATTTGGAAAGGTTCACCACAGGCTAGGGTCTCTAGGTTTCTAAGCCTTGACAAAAAATAATATTTAAGTGTTAGCATGTATTCACTGGGGAATTGTACAGTTAGCCCTCCCTCGTTAAGTTCGCTGTGACTACTGGATGCTCACCATTGAAATGTACCTCAAATGGTTTTATCAAAACTGTATGTCTACCACATTTTTTTGCCGTAAAGCTGTGCTTTAAATTTGATATGCCATAAGTTTAATTTACGCTAATTATAATTTGCTCTATGGACATGATAGTTTTGATGGGATCGTGTCAACATGTAAAATTAGAGACAATTTCATGCATGATGTGATTGCTTATTGTTAATTAAACCTACCTCTCTCATTGTAAATTTCAATGCTTAACAATGGTACCAAACTTTAAGCTAAGAATGGACAGCTTGGGCCCTAAGCCCACGCTGAGCAAATAAATTTAGGAAATTCATGTGTATGTTGTATTTTTAGTTAGATATAGGTAGGTTTTCAATGTGATTAGTCTCTCAAATTTTACATTTGTGTTATTTTGTAAATGAGAATTAGCATTCCTCATGTCAATACGGATTTTACATGTTCAATAAAGTAATTTCATATAAGATTCTATTTTTCAATTTGTCTTTTCATTCTTCTTTACCAGTCTTTAATTCATTCTTTTCACTTGTTTTCTATCTTGGCTATTTAGATAATATAATTCTTTGTACCGTTAATTGTTTTGAAAGCACGTTTTATAACCGTATTTTTCTACGTCACGAGGCTACATGTGATGTAACGTGTTGGCGTTATTTTATAAATTTAATTGATAAAACTATAATTCTTAAATAAATGCTTATGATAAATTCTATGCGCTTTTTGTTTTACTTTACCACTTGTATAACCATAGAAATCATCCAACAAATTGCACATCTGTCTAATCTCATGGAAGACGCCTCATAAATAGCCATTTTGTATGCCTAACTTATTTGATTCAATATTATAGTGACAATTTTTACAGATACAATATTGTTGTGCAATATAATTTTTTTTCATTGTATTTCGTATTGGTGTACAATTAAGAGTTATTATAATTATTATAATATTTTTAATAAGAAAAACATTCGCTTTTAATATATTAACATATCGTACATTACTTCTCTTAGTAGTATAATTGTCAATCATTATAAATAATTTTAAAACAATACCGTCCACAAATTGTTTAATTGAATAATTTGTAAAAAGTTATATATTTAAATTTTAAAAGTAACATATTTATTTCTTTTTATAAAGTTATTATTATGATATGGTTATACTTGTTTATTACCCATAGAATTTTAAGCGTCTGTCAAAAATGTCAAATTTAAAAAAATATGTCAATTGCCGTAACAAGAAATTGTTAATAATTTTTCGAGAAATATTTGTTGTTGCGGCCTATATATATATTGTATAGGAGATTTAAAATAATTACATTAACCCTTATTTACGAATAATACCGCGTTAACTATATGTGAAAAAATGTTATATTGATTATAAGTAACGTGCTCCTCTAATTTTATTGTTTACATTTAGTTTTGGATATTGAAAATAGTAACCCTGTGATCTTATTATAATTAATAATGTCTGGGGAAGGGAACACGGGAGCTGGCTCCCAAGTGGCTCTCGTGACGGGAGGATATGATCATACTATCAAACTATGGCAAGCCCATAGTGGGGTATGTTTACGCACAATGCAGCACCCTGACTCGGTAAACTATACTATTATTTCATTTATTGTAGTTCACTTTCCTATTACTAGTAAAGAAACCTATTAACTTAAATGTTGTTCATCTAAAAGTCTTGACTGCCTAATATGAGTTGGGAATGATATATTTAAATTTAAAAAAATATATATTATTGTTAGCAATGTTTCGATCACGTCTGCATAAGTATTAAGTTTACTTACAAAGTTTTCTAATTCCAGCAAGTAAATGACTTAGAAATAAGTCCAAATGGACAAATGGTAGCTGCCTGTGGATATCAACATATAAGAATGTATGACCTTGCCAGTGCTAATCCAGACCCTGTATTAAACTATGAAGGTGTTGTAAAGAATGTATCAAGAGTTGGCTTTCAGGTAGACTTGTTCATAAATTATATTAACAAACCTAACCACTAAGTTCTCATTGCCTATATGTATGTTCACGGTTACTGCAAGAATACTATTTCACATTGTTTAAGACTGTATTGCATTCTGATTTTTATAAAAATCCTATATTTACCAGAATAATTATTCATAAGAGTGTATTTCATTATAATTTCTTATTATGTTGTAAAAAGTTTTAAATGAAGTATAAACATAATAATTTTATAATGTTGTAGGAAAATGGTCAATGGATGTACACAGGTGGAGAAGATTGTACAGCTAGGATATGGGATATTAGGTATGTTTCTGTTTTAAAAAAGGGTGTTGAGTTCTGTCACTCAATAAATCCTGTCCTAAAAATTGGATGCAAAATGAGGGATGGTGTCTTAACACTAGTTCTCTGTATACAGTACAAAGCTTAAAACATAATTAAATATTTAAGTTAGCTCTAACGAGAATTATTGTGACAATTCAGTATTTCAAGAATGGCAGGTTTGAATGATGTAGGTACCATTCTTTCCATATGTATTATAACATAAGTAAACACACACTTTAAAAATGTTAAAATGTTGATATTCCAGTCTATGATAAAACAATTATTTAACTAATACTCTAATTTATTATTTTCAGGATGGGTCATGCATTCCAATGTCAGAGGATATTTCAAGTGCCTGCTCCGGTCAATGCAGTGGTCCTACATCCTGACCAATCGCAGATTATGGTCGGAGGCCAAAGTGGTATCATACACATATGGGATTTGAAGACTGATCACAATGAACAACTGGTAAGTAACATGTTATTTTATATTGACTAGTAATCTTTCCTTCTATTCTTTTATAACTATCCTCATTTGTAATGTTTTAGTTATTTCACAGTCACACTAAGAATAGATATTGTAAATATTAGAAAATATAACAATTGTAACATAGTAGAACTCGAATATCTGGAAAACCGTCCAAGAGGAGCACATTAATTTACTTAACAAACAACATTCTTCATATTAATTTCTTATTTATACCAAATATAATATTTTTTTGTGGAAAAAGTATTTAAAGGTTAAATTAGTTATCTATTACAATATCATTGTACAGTTATATTTAAGGTATTTTTATTAGTTATATTCTTAAAAATATTATAATACCCAAGAGGCCATTGTAGAGCAGCAGCCCAGTCTTTGACTATAAACGCAATGGTTGTAGGTTCGATTCCCACTTGAGGCCGTGAATCATCTTCATATTCTGCCTCTGGCAAGGAAAGAAAGCTAGTAAATAAACAAAGGCAAATCTTATTTTAAGTCTACAAAATACATTAATATAAAACTATTATTATGCATATTTCCAAATCTACCTCATCAGATACCAGAAGCTGAAACAAGTATCCAAGACATAGCAATAGACCCGGAAGGCAAGATGATGGCGGCCGTCAACAACAAGGGGAACTGCTACGTGTGGTCCCTCGGAGGTTCCCCCCCGCGCCCCGTACCCAGGAAACACTTGCAGGCGCACAAGAAATATGCATTGCGTTGTAAATTCAGCTATGATTCAACGTTAGTTTTGTGTTTACAGTTACTTATATAGTTTAGTAAATTAGTTTTTTTTTTATTTTTATATTGTATTCTGCATATTGTATGTCTGTTGGGGGAAATTAGTGTTTAGACGCTTTTTTCCTACACTCTGCTCAATTTTCGAGGAATTGTGTGTGGGATAGTGGAACTTAACCTCCGTGTTTTGTCTTCATACTAGAGTGGATTTTTTAAAATTTATTTTTTATTTGATTTATGGTTTGCTAGTGGCTATTACATTTTTTACTAAATAACATTATATGCAACATATAGTAACAATAATGTATAGCCGTTTGAAAGCAAACACTGCATGCGTATATTGTGTCTGGCTTTACAAATTATTTGAATTTATACACTGAACGAAAAAAAAAAAAGAATATGAACATATAGGTAATTACAAAAAAAAAAGACAAAAAAGGAAGAACAAATATAATATAAATATTTATGTCCTCAAGAGTGGAATGAATCCACAATTAATATTTGGTTTGATTCCCAGCCACTAATAAAGCGCAGTATTATACTCCACCACTCAGCATGGAATGCTTTAAAAATAAGAAAACATGGAAAACAAAGTGTATCGACACTAGGTTCTTTACCAATTCTACCAGGATATAGAGTACAAAGCTTCATTCGTGGCTGCCCTGAAGTTAGCTGTAGATGGCTGTGACGCAAAGGTTATTCTTTAATTAATTTCTTCCCGAGTGAGCTATGCGCAATAATTCAGGGCGGCCACGACATACGACGTCGAGCGTACTGTAATTGAGAGAGTAATCCTCCTCCTCCAGCATGTTGGTTACGACGTCGGGCGACTGCTCGGCGCGCGTGTGGCGCACCAGCGACTGGACGCTGCTGCGCGAGCTGCGCCACGACGCACAGCGCTGGGTGTGGGACGCCGCCTTCACGCTCGACTCTAGATACCTCTTTACTGGTGTGTTTTTGTCTTTTGTAGACATTTTTTTGAGTTAATGTACTTGTGTCAAGTTTGTAGTGAGATAGGTAGAAACTTGACACAAGTACACACTATTAATTAGCCGTGTTGTCCCGGCTTAGAATAGGATCACCCTGGTACTGTCGGTGTCGTAAGAGGCGACTAAAGTACGTGTGGAAGAGTCACGTCGCCAGTAATGGCAACACGCATGGGCAGGCTCGACCGGATTAATACCACCCCATAGAGCCATAGTGGCTCTTGCCACTGCGTTTCGCATTAGGTAATGCCGGTCCCCGGCACTCAACAACCTCCACCATAAAGGCCGGCAACGCACCTGTAGCTCCTCTGGTGTTGCACGGAGTCGTGGGCGGCGGTGATCACTTACCATCAGGTGACCCGAACGCTCGTTTGCCTCGTCCTCTCCCATAAAAAAAAATATATGTGTTAAGACTCTGTTCTCTCACACTGCTCACCTTCGAGACATTGTGTATAGAATTTCGGAATGCTCGTGCCTTGTTTTTTCACCACAGCCAGGAAATAAAAATATTTCATTTCTCAAAAGGAAATCGATCCCACAACCGCTGCATTCCGTGAGTGAGATACATTTACATTATAATATAAGTGTGCGTCTTAATAAAAATACTAAACAATTTGTAATGAACAGGTTCGTCCGACAGCTACGCGCGTCTCTGGGACTTGGAGAACGGCACGCTGGAGCGCGAGTACTGCGGACACCAGAAACCAATCACTGCTTTAGCATTTAGAGATCAGGCCGTGTAGGACTGAGTGCTCAGAAGGAAGCTATTTTTTAATAGCTTCAATCTGTATATCCGTGATGTGGTAGGGTAGGCAGAGGGAAGTGTGTTAAGACATTCCATTCCCCACTTTTCATAAAAAATTTCAAGATATAAATATTCAAGAATAAATAAATTTTCAAGAAATATTTGACCTGTTACACGCCGCCGAATTTTCTAACCGTACAATACGTCATAAGCTCCAAATATCATCCACTCCACCTGGATACGTGGCACTCTATACTGTACGGTTTCGTAGGAACTTCCTTCCACGCGCCACGGAACTGTGGAATGGCCTACCCGCGGCGGTGTTTCCAGGTCGATACGATACGATACCTCCACCTTAAAGGCCGGCAACGCACCTGCAGCTCCTCTGGTGTTGCACGGGGTCGTGGGCGACGGTGATCACTTACCATCAGGTGACCCGTGCGCTCGTTTGCCTTGTCCTTTTCCATAAAATATATATATATATATTTAGAGGCAGCAACTTCTTATTTAGAAATTAATATTAACTTGTACAGTTAGTTCTTTCGTACGAAAAATTTTGATAAAAAATATAAGGTAATTTTTAGGAAAAGTAAGCGGTTTTTTTTTAGTAGCATCAATCAATCAAAATGTGCCCACCTTTATATGTTTTCTACAGCTTATTTTATCTTTTCTATGTACATATATGTGGGCTTATATGTTTTCTTTGTAAGTCATAAATATGTGGTGTAAAGTCACATAATAAATATGCTTGTCATAATTTAAGTTTATAAGATATATTCTTATAAATATTCTTATTAGCCCGTATATTTATAGCAGTTTGGAATATTGTATTATGGGCGGCAGCAAATGTTTATTGTAGTTACGAAATTGACATCTATGTAACTCGACTGTTTTTTTTAAATATTTTAAGTCAAATAAAATTCAACCTATACATAAAGTTTATTGCCACAGTTAAGTCTTCGAGAATTATTTATACTAAACTTGTGTTCAAAGCATTTACTGTGTAAATGAATAACATTGCATGTACATGTAAATAATTGTTTAATAATAAACTATGTAAACAATATTTATTTCCTTATTTGCCTTTGCCTACTTGTTTACTTTATTAATATAAACTTGTTAACCAGTGAAATTCACATTATGATTGTAGGTTTGATAACCACTTAAAAGAAAAACTTAGATTTTATAAAATAAAACAAATAATAAGCAGATATCATTTATTTCATATTCATCATAAATAATCTATTCAAGTCATACATTTCCATTAAGTATCATTATTGCACAACAGCACATATCATATAAACAAATACTTATTATAGTTAAACTCGATACGTAATAAATGCATTTTTGTGAAGTCAACATCGACATTAACCCTACATTTGAACTGTCTTATTATAATACTGTTCACACAAATTCAAATTATATAAAAAAAAAAATATGAAACATATCTAAACATTTGTTTGAGATGTCGAGACTTAATTAGACTAGAACCGATTTCTAAAATATTTCTACATCACATACACAAACATATAACAATTAAATATATCTAACGTATTTCTTATCCTCAGTGCGAGTGACCAAAATTTTAGTTTTCAAATAATGTTAATTTTAGCTATAAATATGTTTTTCAACATATAGTTATTATAAATTGAACATTTATAAACTTGTTACATTTTCCTGTAACATAAACAATAAATATATATAACATTCATCGAGCCATATTCTTCCCTAAAAATTTATTATAATTAGGTCACTTCTATTGTATTACGTCATTTTCAAGCTTTAATTTAAAATCAAAACAACTTATCGTTGTGCAGATTATAATAAAATCGTAAAAAAAATGAATATTAAAACAAATGGGGGACGGCGCGGAATCTACATGTAATTAAGATAATAATATCTCAATTACTCATTTTGTGATTCTTCTTATACATTCTTATGATTAAGCAAGAACATTTATGTATAAATTCGAAACATATTCTATTAAGTTTTATTTTAAATATATGTACAGTCTTCCATATAAATTATTATAGTATACTTTAAATATTGTAAACACAACACTTGCACACAGATTACAGTATCATCGGCTCAAAATATTCATTTGTAATTATTTCCTAACTAGTCTTAATTATTTATAATCGAAAATATCCTTATAAATATGGATATTGATTTTCTGGTATAGTCTGAAAAATTATGGATAACAACAATCATGGCATTCCCCCAGTACTTTATAATGCACATAGAAGGATAGGCGGAGATAAACATAAAATTTTCTTCTGCATTTGCACTATTTACTATCTCTTGAATATTACCAAAAAGCAAGTGCAGCAAATCAATATAATTTTTAAAATCACACAACATAAAATCTAAATCAAAAAATAATCACTAACTCAACTTATATATCAGTCAGTGGTAGTTCGCCAAGCTGGCCCATCTCGGAGCAATCATCGCCCGCGGTGTACGTGAGTACGAAGCTGAGCGAGGGGCGGAGACCAGGTGCTGCGCCCACCAGCATGAGCTGTGTGAGGGCTGGCGGCGGCAGGAACGGGTTGTAGGGCGGCAGGGAACTCCCTGAGGCGGGGAGCAGACGGACCTTGCAACCCTGGACGAGTACATATAAATATAATATGCTAATTAATTTGGACAATACAATTGATGAGTCATGGTCATGGTAAAGTTAGGTTTAGGCACATTGTTCACTTGGGAAGAAAATAATTGAAAGTAAGAAAAATTCTAAATTCAAATCTGGGAAGCCATCTACAGTTAACTTCATGGTTCTTCATAATCACTTCGTACAGATAATATTTTTATAGTAGATCCTGTAAGATAAAATACAATGTTGAATCCTGCCATTCAACATTCTAGGCTAAAGCAAACATTCGTTTTTTCCGTAATTAAACGCGAGTTGTAGATTTCTAAAAAAACGACAAAGAAAACATACCTTGGGAACAACAGCCTGAAACTTATAATCTTCAATGGGGAAACTACTTTTGCTCGTCGTTGAAATAACAATAACACTGACGTCAGGTCGAGGCTTGTCCTTGCAAAAATGCAGCACAACTGACAACCCATCCTCTTCCTCAAACACCTTCAAAGGAGGTATTTTACTCGGCTGTACACTTTGTAAAGTCAAATTTATATCAGTCAAAGGTTTCACTTCTGTACCCTTAGCTTTGTCTTTCTGGTCTAAACATTGATTTTCTTTATTTTCCAACGTTTTTTCGTTGTCATTCTGCAATGGTTGCCCTAAATCGAGTATGTTTTCTAGTGGGCTGTCCGGTTTAATATTTATGTTATTATTGTGTGTCTTGGGGCTTATATCATCAGAGCTGAGGTCTACCATGACGTCATCATTAGGCGTGACTGAGCTGGACGAATGAGCTACGGGAGAAGCTTTTGGTACTTCTACAGGTTTCTTAGTAAAGAAGTCAAGGTCTAACAGAGCATTACTTGGTGAAAGAATCTCCTTTTTAGGGGACGTTTTTTCTAATGCATTCATTGGTATTTTCTTTGAATGTTTCCTGAAAAGTAAAACATGTTAATTTTTTATTTTTCTTACCTTCATATTGCATCTGCCTTATATCTTAATATATTAATGCTAATAATATTTATATGCTTAAGAGTTTGAAGATATAAACCAAATTAAAAAATGTTTGGGGAGATGGATACTCAATTAATTGTAGGAGCTTATAATCTACATTACATACATTATGTTAATCGTTTAGGTGTAATAGACTATACATTAGTTATTTCCATTTTACCAAGGGAGCAAAACTACAGGTAGCTCTGTATCCGAGTGAGAATCGAACCTACAATCGTCACAGTTACACATAGACGCTGTACCAATGCGCCACGACAGCCTCAAACAAACATGTTATATTTAAAAAATTAAGTAGATTTGTATAAAATACAAACGTTTATTTTACATACCCATTGAAATTGTCTAATCGTTTCGCGTTTTCGGGCAAAGACTGTTTCAACAGCTGCTCACCAAGCGAGTCTAGTTCATGCCACCCTTCCACTTTAGGTTTTTCACCTAGCAATTTTGTATCATCTGTAATGTGATTTAATGTAAATTTATTTTATGTAATTATGTTCTCCATATTTTTTTAAATATTATTTAACAAACAAGACTCTTATTATTTATTGCCTTTATTGTCTTAAGACAATGAAAATGAAAACGATAATGGCGTAACGATACATTTTCTTTGTCTGTCCTGTTATATTTAGAATATAGTGTCGATTTAAAAACACATTTGCAAACAAATTTTTAAACTCATTAAAATTTCTAACCAGAATAAAAACATAAAATTAAAGTTCCTTAATGTTATATTAAATCCTTAAATGTTATATTAAATAATGTTCGATCATGGCCCTTTGGATCAGAGGCACATCATCTGACTGCACTTTCGATTCCCACTCGGAAAAAATAATTTCATTTCCATGTTCTGGTAACAAGACACGGCGCGACGTTCGTTTCCGCCACTCAATGCACAATGTCTCCTTTGCCTCAGTTATATACGAAACACGCCAAGAAGCTAAAAAAATACCTGTAGGCATAACATTAACAGGCTTCAAAGGCTCTGCTATATTACTTGTAGCGCCACCACTCGAGAATATATCTCCCAATTCGTCTATCACATCTGATCTATTCTTTGGCTTGTCTCCGTGAGGTCTGTAGTTTGATCCAGCAAAGTCTAATAGGGCATCGCTGTTACCTTGTAACTCTTTTTTAGACTCTTTTTTAGACTCTTTGCCTTTAATTTTTTTTTCAGCAACAAATTTTTTATATTTAGCAAAAACCTCGTCTAAAACATCGTTCGCGTGTATTATGTCACCTAAAATTATTAATATATTTAAAAATATATATATTCTCAGTTATTAAGAATATAGTTATTAACTTAAAATGTGTAATTTATAAATGGTAACATTAAAAAGCAAGTTAAATTAGAAAAAGAAATAATATAATGGTAAGACATAAGTAAAATGAACTGTTTGAAGATCAATGACACTATCTGTATGTTTAAATTATTATTTTAAACAGATTTTCTAATTATACACAAAACAGAATTATCGGTAAACCAAATTCAAAAGGACATAATTACTTAGATTTTCAGCTTGTGTATCAGCAGAAGCAAGTCGCTGCAACACAGGGCAAAGTCTGGAACAACTAGCATGTAGTTCATGTATTAGTTGTTCCTCATCTGCTGAAGCATCTTTAGAATGTTCTAGCATATCACTTAATAGACCAGCACTGTCTAACGCAGCACACACTTCTTGAGCCCTCCGACTATTAGCTTCTGATCTTCTCTCTTCCTATAATTAGGAATGTATTAAATGAACCTATTTTGCAGCATATTCATGCATGCATACAACATGATAGATAGAGATTTTAGTATTAAGAAATTTTGTGCTCTGTTTTCCACCTGATTTGGAGACATAGAGTATTGAATAACAGAATTTAATGCCCTTTTATTTTGTCAGAGCAAAGACATGATAATAGGCATGATAACATATTTTTAAAATGTTCTATAATGTTGAGAAATATATAATTACAATGTATATTATATTTCTGCAGAAAATCTACATTTAGTATAAAAAAATATATTTTAATTTATAATTTTAAAAATCACACCAAATCAAGTCGACATTGAGTCTGAGTTATCTGTCAATATGTAACATTGTATGCAACACAAAATGTAGATTCATTACTTTCGTCTGTATCGCTTGTTTTTGAATGTATTAATAGGATTTAGTGATTGAAATACATCATTTTAGTCAATTTTTACCTACTGTCATGCCTATTTCCCCACGAGGAGATTGAACCTACATCTATAGCTACCACAGTTTATAACTAATGCAATTATTATTGTTATGAATTGTTTTTTTGTAATTTTGATTTGAATGAATTATTATTATTAATGCATATGTTGTCTGTCAGTCAGTCAATGTTGTCTGGATTACACCACAATAGCCTCTTAGTATTGTATAACTGAAAATTAATAAAATTCCTTTTTTAAGCTATTTAATAACTATGTGTTAAATTGTTAGTTTTGGAAGGGTTTGTATATTTTTAAATTTAAAGTCAATATTATTATCCTATGTTTGAGGCTTTTGTTATCATAACCACATTGTAGGTTAAGTAGAAGTGATGATACTTCTACTATTTATCACACAATATATTAAATCCAGTGGCAGAATTGAAAGGGGTTGAATTAAGACTAGGTTATTTCTGTCTACACTGTTATATAAAAAAGAGTGAAACTGCTCTTGCTGAAAATATCATCACAACCACAATTGGCGCCTTTAGCTGTATATTCATACCAGCTTGAATAATATAATGATATAATATGGTGATAAGTCAACTTTCATGTTCACTTTTTTAAACCATAGTTAGCTCTTTAGTTAGAGATTATTTGAAAATATGTTACATGAAAATAATTTTAAATTTGTAACAGATATATGTATAGAAGTCAGCCACACAAATGTTTATTTTCTATTTTATTAAAAAAATATTATAATATTATTATAACAACAATATATTTAATAAAAATAAATTTGTAATAACAATTACATACTTCTCGGACCATTGTTTTGATCAGTCTATTTGCATGTTGTAAGTCTTCAGGTTTTTTACTTTGAAGCAATTTTTGTAGAAGTTTAGATTTTTCCTCATCTTCAAATATTGCACTTTTGGCTCTGGGGTGAGATGTCATCAAGTTGTCTTCTGGAGGCAAAGGTGGTGGAGTCTCTTTTATTACTCCTTGGTTTTTAAGCATATCTAAAGCAACTTTGAATTTAGTTTCCTTAGGATATTCTATTGACCAGGCATGTAACAGTTGTAGAATCTACAAAGAAAAATCCCAGTTACAACTGTTTGTGTATCAAGCAACCGCTTGTTTAATATATTAAGTAATCAGTCATAAAAATTTACACACCTTATTTCTGACTTCAGGGGCTGTTCTGTCAGCTAAATATTTAGGCGACACCAACTTAATCATCTCATTTAAAAATCGAAATTTTCCAATTTCTGCATGGAAAACAGAGTCACTTTTACGCATACAACGATCCAACATCGTAAGGGCCAAAAGAGCTTCACGAGCATTTTGAGAATGTATACGAGCCGCTAATGCTTGGGCTCCCAACTGTGGTCCTTCTTTCGAGTCCCGCATCACAGCCATAAAGGCTTCCACAGCCGCAGCATCAGGTTGTATCAAAGATTCGAATGTTGCTTTGACTAAATTCAAATATTATTTTTTATTACATATATTTTTGTATAAATGTATTTTTATTAATTAAGATACTTACGAATTAAAGCTTCCAAGCTAGTAAGAGTGACATTCATTTTATTAATTATAATAATTTTCTTTTCTTTTCCTTTTATTTTTATGTAAATTTTGTATTCTTCTAAACGTCATTAGACCGCAAAGCAATAACCATAGATATTTTGGTAATATTTTTTTATTTAGTTTCACAAATGAATACAAGCTTTTGGAGTCCTAAAAATTTTGGTTTCTAATAAAGATACGATATGACAAATATATTTTTTAAATATCTTTATAGATATTGTATTTTTTGTATATATTTACTTATTTATAATAATGATTATAAATAGTAATTGAGATTGAGCGGTGAATAATAATACGCTGAAACAATCTAGTTAAGTAAAATATATATACTGTACAATATCGTACCGTACGGTACGATACCGCCTTCTTATATACTGTGTATTGGTAAGCTGAGTTGAAAAGGAATCGCGAGGTGAACAAAGTTTTTTGTTAGTACATTTACAATTTATTTCCTTTTTATTTAAAGAACAAAAAGAAAGAATTTACACTGTGCGTAAATTTAGAATTTGGTAAACTTAACTGATTTCACGAAATAGATTTTTTCATATTAAAAGTCGGGTCATTGTGAAGGTTGTTTTTATCCACTCCACTTAATAATATTGATTTTAATTTTACTCTATAGTTATTTTAGTTGTCTGTATTATGCGTTAAATTGATGTTGTCATTTGTCAAAGTGATCGCGTAAACTGTCGTCTGACACAAAGTTATTGTTAATTTTATCTCTCGTCTCGTCTTCTAAAAATAATCTAAGAAATTTCATTTATATTTCTCATTGGACTTTGTTAAAATGGCTATTTCAAGGTTGACTCGACTTGTGGTACAATCTAGGCACATCTCCAAACATGAACAAGTTTTACCACGAAGATCGGCAACAACAACTCCTACTGGTGCTATTCTTCCTGAACCAGAAAAGACACCTTTTGGATTATTAAGTATTGTGTGTGCTGTTATTCCTGGACTCTTGATTGGAGCCGCTATTAGCAAGAATATTGCCAATTTCTTAGAAGAAAACGAACTGTTTGTTCCTTCGGACGATGACGACGACGATGATTGATTAAGTAACCAACCTATGCGTTTAAAAATTATTTTGCATTATTACCTCAAATGCGGGTATACAAAAAAAAAGTTGAATTTGTTAAATAGATTTATTGTGTTACAAAATGACTGTAATATAGTTTGTGCTAATTTATTACAAACACTCCCCTGTTATCTCCACTCAATTATGATTTTAAGTTATTATAAAATCTCATTCTAAGTCATATTTACAAAGTAGGAATAAGTACAATATTTATATGACCATATATATACATTTGCCAGTTCAGTCTGTAATAAATAGAATTCACAATGATTTACAATGACTTGAGTAACAAATCATGCAGTTCTTGCTAAGCTAGTCAAATGTTACTCAAATTAGTTTACATAGAAACATTCAATGCACTTGTGCTTAATATTGTAAATGGAACAATAAAACATGTCTTGAAAATGATACACTCAGTCTTTTATTTTTGATTCCTTAAATTTTCATAAGTGGAAGACTAACAATTTTTTAGATGTAAATTTTTTTATTTTTTATATTTAAATTCTTCATTAATAATATAGAATATTGTTTGCATACTGCATTCTTATGTTGCTCGTCATAACACCAATAAATAAAATTGAGATGTATGATCTTCCCCTACCTTGATTGAATGTGAAGGTTAAAGATAAATTAAATATTTTCTGACAAATAATATTCACTCTGATATTTTAGAAACCATTGTAAATGAATAAATGAATATAAAGTCAAGTAATATGTCCAATGAATGTTTGATATGAAAATTGTAAATAATATATCATCAATTGTGAAAATAAGTAAAATAGAGATCTCAATATTATTAATTTAAAATAAAAAGAATCAAATTTGGCCTGAAAGAAAATTAATGTAAAAATTGATTACCTCAAAGATACTTCTAAGGTAGTATTAAAAAATCATTATTTTATAAATTAGTAAACTAAACTATCTTACACATTTATATAGATTAATATTTTAATCAGGCATAGAATATTGGTTGCCCCATATATATAAAAACATGGCATTTTATTCTTTCATATCATAACATTGTTATAATACTGTTATTATTAATTGTAGTATTTATTAATTTAAGCTTTCATACATTTGGTGGGTTAAAGTACATAATGACCTATTCTGGAGGTCTCTTGTGGTCTCCCCAGCCGTGGAAGCACTTAGTGAAGCGTTTTGACTCCTTATCCTTCAGTGTGAGGAACAGTTTCCGAGGCCTATCTGGTTGCATTGTCTTCATATGTTGAATGTATACCTGATTTTTAATTTAATAATTAAATGGGATAACAAATAATTCTTTATATACATGACCATATAATCTTATCTTACAAATATTGGTAAATATTACTTGTTTTGGTATTTTTTTGTAAAAATGTGTTTATTTAGATGTAAACAATTTGCTTATAATTTAAAAATGTATTACCTGTGCAGATTTATAAGCAAGTTTAATTTCTACTTCCGAACAGCGAGCTCCAAGCCATAAGAAGACTTGTTCCCCGTTGTCCAATATCATTATGTCATCATCTGCCAAATCATCCTGAAAAAGGGTAACATTGGTTTTTGCCACAGTTAACAATTGAAAAAAAAACAGAACAAAATGAGGCCTGTTGAAGTGCAGTGCCGCAATCATGTGACTGTAAACGGGAAAGGTTGTAGGTTCTATTCAGACACAAGGAAATGAAATATCTAATAGGTTCTTTACTTTGCAGTGGTGTCGAAGTAAAAGCGCGGAATTGAGTTCACACAACACCCAATGCCTCCAGAATTCACAACTAAAGTGAAGTAGGGAAGTAGGAAGTGGAAGGCCTTAGCTTCGTCTGCCTACCTTGTAACATGTGGGATACAGAGTGACTAGTAAAAAAATACTTTCTGAGAGGGCTTGGACCGAAATTCACTGTGTATACAACTTTAGACCTGTAGAATTACAGGTGCCATGTCAGTTTTAGTTATTTAATAGTTAGTTAATTAGTTTTATATATTAACATCTTTATCAAATCTTTGTACACTTGTACTCTAAGAATGTCTTGAATCAAAAGCAATTTAGTATTTTTTTTATTAATATCATATTAATTATTTCCAAATTTACGATGAACAGATAGACAAATAGTTAACATAAAATTATGCATAATACTAAAAACATTTATAAAAAAATACAAGACTGCATTATTAACATTTTAATTGCCTCATCTGGTTAATTCGAGGTTTGACACCCACTTGGGGAATTGATCATATTAAAATAATTTTCAATTCCACGTTGCAGTAAACAATATTTAAGAAATTAAACAAAATATGCAGTGTCCTAACAGAGTGATTAACACAGCCCATTCTGCAAAAATAAGAAAAGGTTAAGCCAGTGCAATTATAGCTAACTTTGGGATACGACACGTAGACCGTACTATACCGCACAAAAATTAATGCATTTCTCATAGACAAGTAATATAATAACAGATATGGCATTATTTTTACTACTTACCTGACAAAAATCGGTGCATTTTTCAGAGACAGTAAAATATCCTTTCTCATTGGAACATCTGAACAAGCGTGTATAGTTGAGATAATCAGCGTCTGTGTCGTACGTCTTACGCCCGCCGAGGGCCACCCAGAAGAAATTGTCAGGTTCACTGCCTTCCGTTAACACCTGGAAAAGAGTAAATACGTGGCAAAAATAAAATAGATATGACTGTAAGCGCGACGGCTGTTAGTTCGAGTTTTCAATTGATTGATTTGAATCGATTAGGCAATGATGCGATTATACAAAAGGTTATATTTTGTGTATAAGGATTATACACAAAACAAAGAGATTTTCAAGTAACAACCAAATTTTTTATATACATAATTTGCTCTAGAATTATAGCATTTAATAGAGAATTATAAATTATCTATCATTATTTTTATTAAGGCTAAATTAAATGTTTATTTGTCGAGACCTCTAACCTAATCCAATACACATTTCTACCACAACTAACCTGCAGACTAACCCATGGGCTATTGAACTTCTCATCGGCAATTTGCTCAATGAGGCGCGCCGAATCCGCGTCGCTGTTGGCGCCGATCCATGCGTACACGATGGCCGAGCCCGACGGGGACTCCTTCGAGCCTTCCAGCGGTACGTTTAGTATGTAGCTGTTGAAAAAATTATATATAAATGGGACGATTCTTTTTTTCAAAGTTCTAATTTCAATCTTAGGCATAGGCCTTGTGACAAGACACTTCGTTTTACGCTTTCAATCCGAATAAAAGAAATTGTTGTCTGGAGGAAAATAATTATGTTCTTCCTTTCCCACCTAAATTTTAAATGTCGAGTGTCAGCAGTGAACTTGGTGCTGCATAATAAACTAGCTTAAATATAAAAACAGCTAAGCTTATCAAAAATCATGCAGTGTAATATGCATTTATTAATAACATATAAATCTATGATCTTGACCATCTTACATAAAACTGTAGACTGCGAACCATTTTGCGGGCACTAACTAATACAGTGTAAAGCTAAAGTAACCCTTACCAGAATGCGCTATTAAGGTTGGCAGCATCAGCTCGCACTTGCACGAGGCGCGTACAGAGAGCAGACCCATTACTTCGTAGTTCAAACAACTCAACTGGCGGTCGCGATCCTTCCTCCTGTGTAATATAAAAAAAAACTTTTTTTACCTTCAAGTAAGTAAAATTCAGAGTATGCAGAGAGAGTATAGTGTGTTAAGACACTCTGTTCTCCACTTTCCAAAACATTTTGCCGCATTTTGTGTTATTAGAGCAAGAAAATAAAATAATTTACTCTCCAGAGTAGAAATCTAAGCATTAAGTCAACGATTAAAAAGAAAAATATGTATGGTAACAAATATCGTAAATTTTTTGTAAAACTTTTTTTAGAATCACTCTATATCCTGCACATAGCAGAGTAAGCAGAGAGAACCTGGAACCTTACCAACAAAGTGACGATATTTAATTTCTTGAAATGTTTTAGAATGAGAACTTTTTATCAGTATTTACTTTAAAAAAATTACATATCATATAGTTTTAAAGAAAATCAATAAATAAATTAACACATGCTACAGAATGAAAAAAATACTATCAATATATAAATAATAAACGACATACAAGCTTAACGTTCCTCTTGCCATCCCGTATAATAAACCGTCTCCTAAAATGCGCCATGAACTTAAAACTCTCTTGCTGCTGGTGGGTCCTCACGACATCTAGACGTCTGCATAATTGTTTGAACTTCCTTTCTAACCCAAAGGTGAAGGTCAACCAGCCCATGTTGGGTGCTTTGCGACCTTGCCAGAAGTATACGACCCACGATGCACCTTCAGGTTCGATATCATCGACCTCTGAGTTATCTGCGATGGGGTTAATGACCTGATCACCGGCCGTAGACCCCGCGCCGTCGTCGTCTGCCTGTGGGTTATATTATGTTACATGTTTTGTAATTGGAAACCGTTTTATTATTTGAAATTAAGTAACTAGTACAATTTGTACACTTTATTACTTTGTACACTATAATTAAGTTATAAATAGTACTTAACACAAGCATGTAACCGTAAAATTCAATACACCACAGAAGAGGTAAACTCACCTCAACAGGCAACACATATCTACAGAGAAACACATAACAATCGTGGCTATAGAAGACACCGAGCTCGTTATCCGGGAGACGTACAAAATGGCGACCCTCCAATACAAATGCTTCCATCGCTTCCAAGTCTTCGTTCCATTCGTCTGCAAATGTCTTGACCTCTGAAGGTGACATTGTCGGTTGTCGAGGAGTGAATAATGCTGATAGATCCGTTCTGGAAATGAGTAATAAAATAGACAAATATATTAATGTTATATTAAAATATATTTTAATTGTACCAGCTGTTTCTAATAATTGTATATAAATTAAATGATATACTGACTTAGTTTCTTGTTGCTTGGCCCACGAGGCGAGGTCGGCGCCAGTGCGCGCCACTGATTCAGCTGTGCGGGTGAAGTCCACCGCTATCACTTCTTCCCAGCCCAGGAAATATGTTTTAAATACCTGTATTTAAAATAAATGTATGGGAATGGGATTGGGTACTTTATAACTAGTTTGTTGATGGGATGTTACATTCAGTAAGTTATAGATATGATTTGTCACAAAAGGTAGCAGATTTCTTAAGATTTAACAATTAGAAAAATTTTGATGTCGTCGTAACATCTAGGGTAGATATCCAGTCGAAAGTCGGTTCTATGTTAAATAAGAAGATAAAGCATGTCGTTTAGTTTCACTACTGAACACATAAATTGGGCAATGTCTGGGGAAAGAGTGTCTGAACACAGTGTCGGGATACAGAAAGCAGCTATAATAAAGGAAAAACATAATAAGCACCTGTGTCTCAGTGCCTTCCTGCAAGCGCGTGACGAGCGCGTGGTCGTCGCGCGGCGCCATACCAAACAGCTCTTGGGCCAACTTGACTGCCGCCGCGCGTACTAGCCGAGATGACTTCTTGCCAAACCTGTAGAACAATACTTTTTTTAAGGATATGAGTCCACCGACTATAAATAACTAAGGGCACATGATTAAAAAAATAATAACTTCAAGATTTTGAGTATTGCAAGTGAATCAGTGTTAAGCCACCCATACCTCACTTTTCACCTAATTTCTTAAGACATTGTTTGTTGAGGAGCAGTACTCCATGCGGCTTTTAATATAAAAATTTTAATTTAAAATTATTGTGAAATAATCCTAATGTAAAATATAAAATCATCAATATAAAATGATACTAAAAAATATTTTAGTATCATTCCTTAGAGTGGCGACTGACACACCCATCATCACAATGGCCTTAATTGTTAAAGGGCAATGCAGTTAGAGAATAAAATAAAATAATCTATGATCAAGCGGAGATTGTATTGAGAAACATTGAGTTGTAAAATGTCTCTCACAATATAACATACTAAACAAATGAAAACCAACCAAACAAACAAATCATGGTGGGCATCCAGTATATAGACATTGCGAGTGGCCAGCACTGTGCGTTCTAGTGTACCGGATGTCTGAGGCAGTTCTAAATAACCCATGCCAAGTTCCACTCTGTAGAGACGTGGTTGCGCCCATGTGAAATCTTCTGGCACGTGTTCCTATAAAAAGAAGTATTATATATTTCTTCCATGTATAGTGGACGATAGATAAAGGGGAATTTATGTTAGAACCTAGTTAAAAAAAAAAAAGATTCCTTTGAAATAAGCTGAAGTGAATATTTCAGTCTCAAAGCATTTCTTAATTTATAATGTTTTTTGTACTATTTTGTTAAGTACATTGTGCTATTTTCAGATTTTATTATTTTATACACAAAGTAAACTCAACTTTGCCATGTCATGTCATGCTATTTAATCTGAAACTTTTTTTCCAATCAGTATTCTGTATATAGCTTGGTATAAATCTAGCATTAAGGACATTCTGTTCCGAACTTAGCGTTCAATTTTTGAGATATTGTGTGTTGAGTGGCAACACAACAGACCACGCTTTCTACTGTGAGTATAAACTAAAATAATCCTTTCCCTCGAGCAGGATCGAAATACACAACCGTCGCGATTACCATCAGGCGAACGGCCACTGCTCCACGACGGTATTAATCATAAATATTATTCATAAATACCTCTGCTACATAGGGTGTGTCTTCATCATATCCCAATACTTGCAAGAAGTTCTTAGACTCTTTACCAGGTGGTTCAGTAACTAATTCTGCTTTGTTTTTCCTTTCTTCTTTGTTTATTTTCTCTGCGAAGAGACGCGCTTTTGATTTCAATGTGTTCTTCGCTTTCTTACCATTCCTATGTGAAACAATATAAAATAAATGCTGTAAGTACATTTATCTTTCACATGTATAAATTAAGCTTTTGTAGCACCGTGACATAGCATCTGATTCTTAACACATAGCATCTGATAGTTATAGGCTCAATGTCCATTCGAGGGAGTAACTAAATTAAAAATATTTTTATTCCCATGTTTTGATAAGACAAAGAGAAGAAGAAGAAGCCATTATATGTGCTAAAAAATGTGTTATTTAGCTTAGCTTTAGCTGATGAGATATCATTTTATTTATATACCCTACCTTTGCCTCTCTTACCACTCACTCAAGCTTCATAATTTTATTCGCCATACATTAATTTTAAAAAACAACATAAAGACCAAATAAAAACAATACCATAAATAAATAGCAAGACCGGCGTCCAACAAGAAGACATATCTCGGATCTAGTGCCTTCACGTTAACAGCTACCGGCTGCAAATGAACGCTGCTGCCGGCGCCGTGTACTCGGTACAGCCGCGTCACGTAGTGCTGGAAGCATGGATGTGGTTATTTATTGTCTTTATTTAAAGGTTAATAATATTAATATAATAATTACCGGATCATCTACAGTGAAGAACCCGGACGGCGTCCTGCTGCCGTTTATATAGACGGGCGGTGTCGGGAACAGCGCCAGGAACTCCGGCGCCTCATCGCCTTGCTCGTGGCGTTGAGTCCTCTTGGCGCCTAGCAGGTTGCGGAGATTAACCGCGTGCATTGCCGCGCAGGCGCCTTTATCTAGCTGTTATATTAATAAACATATTTATTTCAATTTCACATGTCCGGCTAGAATAAAGTAATGTAAATAATTTAAATATAACTTGTGCTTAACGTGAAAATCAAACCCACATTGCATGTTTGATGTAAAAATAAATCACTCAAGTAACTGAATTGTAGTATATTTCTTAAAGATTAAGTGTATTCGTAATGGTTGCCAGTTCTATAATTTTAAGTAAATTTTATATTGATTATATTGATATATAAAATTATGTATTTATTTATGAATGTCTGTATTTAGGTATACTTACTGTAGCTTTAGATCCGATCCAAAAATGTATATCCCAAGAGAGCTGACCCTGCTCTTCGATTGATGTCTTCAAGATAATATAGCAGTCTCCTTCAAAGAACTTGCCATGCGCCACCTTCAAATAAAATATTTAACATAAAAACAATAGATAAAATCAAAATCAGCTGTATCCCGCGCACAGCAGGCAGAGGGAACTAATGTAAAGACACTTCGTTGCCCATTTTCTGCCAAATTCTGGAGACATTGTGTGTTAAGAACTCAACGCCGGGCTTTGCTTGGACACTAGAGCAAAGAAATGGGAATATAAACTTAAATATATATTTAATCTCATCTAGTGGGGATCGAACCCATACCCAGTCGGTTTTACAGTCACACTTTCCTGCGCCGCGTTTGGCCTACTTACTGGCAATAGGTAAGTACTACTTAAAGTTTTCCGTAATAAACTAATAACTATTGTTATATTTTTAGTTACCTACCTCCATTCACAACTCTCCCCTCAACTTTTAAAATATTGCATGTTGTGTACATCTTTCTACCAGGGCGAGAAAATAAAAAAAAACACATGGAACTGTTTGCACGAGGCGCGGGTTCAAATTCCGCTACGCTAAATTCTTTATATGTTTTCCAAATAGTATTTTTCTTTCCTCAGTGTGCAAATAGCACTTGGGAAGCAGCGCAGCGTTAAAACCTGTGTCTGTGTCTGTGTGTTTCCTTCGACCCGTTAAAACAGTGGCAAGATATAAAAGTTGTTTTCCCAAAACTATACAAGTTGACACGAGAATATTTAGGGATTATATAGTAGTATTTGTTTTCAACACGCTTTTATTAGTTTCGGTCGCGCCGGTCTGTCTATGTATGTTGTAACCGAAATTCTGACGTGGTTTTAATCAACTTTGACACGTCTAATTTATTATATTAGAAATATTGCATATGTATGCAAGGACCGATGACAATGCAATAATATGTAAAAACTAGAAAAATTGGAAAAAAGAAATCAAAACTGCTCATCTATTAACAGCTAGCTTCAGGGCAGCCACGATTCGTCGACCTTACTGTAGTTAGTGCTGTTGTGGTTTATTTACTCATCTTTGCAGATAGAGCACACTATATTACGTTATAGCAATTTCTCAACGAATTACCTCATCAACAGGAGCAGGTATGAAATTCTCAATTTCCCATATCTGTAACCCAGGCGACTGTCCTGTGTCCTCGTCGAAGAATTCAGAATAGTCTAATGGTGGCTTCTCTAAGCTTTCATCCCAGCGCTTTGGTCTGTCAAACATAATATAAAAGTTATATACATAAATTTAAATATGCATTTCTCAATAATAAAAAAAAGATGTATCTTAATAAGGTAATTGACAAAAAGATACGTTTAATACCACCAGTTGAATTTTCACTAAATGACGGAAAAGTAAGGAATGAAGTGGCCTGTAGCTAATAACTATTTAATTTTTATTTGTATATTATCTGACGACTGTATTAAAACGAATGAAAGGGTTCTTTGAGTAACGACTTACGTTGTTTAATAAATATAGAATCAAACAATACGTTTGGATTCATATTTTTGTAAACACAGATGAAATTTACATCATTAACAAATCCATTATAATAAAGTAAACAATCGTATTATGAAAATGAACTTATCGAATAACCCTCTTATGATCATCAACGACTGTCGTAATAATTGTATTTTTTACAAAACTTTATTGTCGTTATATTTTTTTATATTTCAGTTACTCTATAACAATGGATCATAAATTCAACCTAACCTAAGTCACTACTGGATGAGCACACTCTAGTCTGCAAGAGTAATCTTATAGTCCACCCAAAATAAGTTGTGGTACAAATCGCAACGGAAAAAAATCAAAAATGGAATATCAATTTCCTTGGTGTTTCCCTATCCGTGCATATGAAGATATAAAGGGGGTCGTATGTTTTACAGTCCAGACAAACAAGGTAATAAACAAAATACTCACTTCAACTCACTGTGCGGTAATTCAGCACCAATATGCGTATGCTGGGTGTTCGCCTGCTCTTGCATACCACGTAGAATGAGTGCCGAGTCGTGTTGCTCGGGCTCCGCGCGTCCGCGACGGAGACGGAGTCTGCGAGCTATTGGGTCTGATTTTGCACCTTACAATTTAAAATAAGTCAAGTTATGATTTTTTCGAAATAAAACCATTTCTTACATACGGTATGTATGCAGTATGTTTGATTTAATGCAACTAAGAATACTGTTTCTGGGGTAGCTCTTTCATTTATAAATATTAAAACTAAAACTAAGGTTTTGGTTTGTTGTGTCCATCAGCGTATATTTGGTAAGTATTCTCGGTGTTCTATGAAAGTAAAAGATATAGTTAAACTTGTAAATTCATTATTGAGTTTGAAGCACCATTGCACAAATAAAAGTTGTAAAAGCAAGTTTTATGGTACCCTTAAAATATTGGAAATTCAAAAAAATATTGTACGTATTTATTAAACCTTTCTCTCAATACAGTCATCAGTTAAATACTACTTACAAGACGGCGCAGACAATTCTGGTGTAGCAGCTCCCGCCAGCTGAAGCTGAGTTTGCAAGGAGAAATCTATATTGTAATACTGGAGACCAGATCCTCGTGGTCTTTCCACAGGTTTTGGCGGCATCACCAGATCTGGATTACCGTGGAGTTGGAGGCTCTCGAGGTCGCTCAATAAGTGTATAGCGTCCGGTAACGTGATCAACTTGTTACAACTCAGATTGAGTTTCTTCAGCGATCCGCATCTGTTATTTGATATCATTGTACTATACTCTTGTGTTGTATTTGAATATATTATATTTTAGTATGGCAAAAAAGTGCTATGGTAAGTTTGAATTTAAAATAATATTGTTTTTCGTTACTTTAGATAGATATTCACAGTACTGAAAACGAGTCGTGACTGTAGATATGATACAGGATTTTTTTATATATGATTATTTTCTTCCCGATTGAACAATGCGCAGGAGTTCAGAAAGCCTAACTTCGATGCTGCCACGACTCGTCGACCTTACTGTATAGGTATATTAACTTTTGTAGGTATTTGACGTTTATCTTTTTGAAATATCAGTCACATTATTTTAACGAAAATAATGTCATATATTAGGTATACGAGTATATTGAAAGAAATGTATTCATTATCCTTAAAAAAAATCATTTTTATATACTCCAAAATATTTACTTACCTACAAAGACCTTCAGGGATCATTTCCAATAGATTATTAGCAGCAGAAAACACTTCGAGGCTGCCAAGTTTGCCGATACCCGAAGGTATACCTTCGAAATCCAATTGGTTATCATCGACGTGTAACCGCCGTAGGTTTTGTAATTTGCATAATGACGCCGGCAGCGCTGTCAATTTGTTCCGCGACAAATTCAGACTTTCCAGCTTTAGCCAAATATCCATTGCTATAAAAGAATAATTACAAAATAGTTAAAAAAGAAACAAGCCGCTCATTTTCTCGTTATAGTATATCCTGGCAATAATATTTGCAAGACGTTCACTTCGATAGATAGATTCAGGTGACGCGTGTTAAAATTGACAAGTGTGTAAAAGCGATTGGTTCGAATCCTATTGGAGGAAATGAAATATTTAATATTTTCATATCTTAGCTCTGGTGTCGAAGTAAAGAGCGGTATTGAGTGCCGCCACTCAACACAAAATGCCTCCAGAATTCGGCTGAACATGAAGGAACGGAGTGTCTTAACTCTATCCCTCTGCCTATCTTGCGGTGCGCGAGATGGAGCGTAGAGCTGATTTTAAAATATTCAAATTGCGAGTATTAAATATGTATAAGCGAAAGACAAGATCAGAGATGCCATCTTTTAAAATTGCAGAACAGTTGATTTCGATCGTTAAATTAATGATATAGTGCATTAACGGCTCACATATATTGTATACGCGTGTGTGTTTACATGCATACTTTTAAATAACATGTGTGTTTTTAAAATTCTATTTCATTACTTACGCAGAAAAGCGTGCTCTTATTAGCATAAGAGAAAACATTCAAATAGAAAATAAATCTCGATGATGAACATAAATATTAAATAACTTGTATTATAACACTACTTATAAATAGAATATAATACAACAATAAATAAAATATATAATGCAATATATTATAAAACCTTTTATTGTTATGATGTATTAATATTCATTGTGATTCTATAAAAAATTATAATATCTATTTTTAAATGTTCATAAATCAGTCAGAAAAAAAATCAGTCTGAAGCGTCATGAGATAAACAAAAAGAACGTAAAGACAAACCTTTAATTTGCTTTTTGTATGTGAATGGTGATATTTTTGTCATGTCTAAATAAATTATGTTTTTATAGAGTCTAGTACAGTAATTACATAATATAAAAAGGAAGTATTGAAGCGTAAAACCAAAGCGTCTCCACAGCATTTAAGGAATGTCTCATAAATACTTGATGTACGTAAACGGTGCGTTATTTTATCGCTTCTAGTAAATTGTATAGATGTAATCAGTTGGTGATTACAAAACAAATATGGTTGCAGTTAAACTTAAGAAACTCTTACATTATTATTGTGTATGAAATTATTTAATAATATTAAAGATATATAAATATCTAGTAGTGTCAATGTACATATAAAATGACGATTATATTATTTAGGTATCGATCTGGAAAAAGCTGTACTACATTTTACTTAAAGAAATATCACGTCCAAATAATTATTAGTTTAAAATGGCGCTTAAAATTTTCAATGACGTTTTTAAAAAAAAATTTTAGAATACATTGTAACATTATAAGTTCCACTATGCCTTGCGTTAAGCGTCGCTAAGCGTGTAGATAGTAATATGATATGTTAATGTGCTAACAAAGCAGGTTTTCATTTAATATTTTATTAATGTAAAGTAAAACAAAAAAAAAATTTGTTTAAAAGTAAATTAAACACATACAGATGTATTTAAATTATATTAAACAATTAATATTTTTAGTACTCTACTTTATCATCATTATATAATTTGTAATATATTACATGTCGAGGGCATTATACATATGACAAGGTAAAAGTTTCAGAAATTACTACAACTACTATGAAGAGAAAAATAGTTCGAAAAATTATGTTTATACGAGTATCTACATTATTGAAGAATTGTTAGGCCCTAATAAAAGTGCAAAGCAAAAATAAATAGTAAGAGAGGTAAGAGGTAATAGATAGCATGCAGTTCAAAGACCATATGTCATAAATAGTTGGAGCAATATTTTAAATGGATATAACTGTTTTCAGCATTTTAGCATGGCATTTCCCATTAATATAATTTAAAAAAAGGTGAATAGAGTATTAAAATAAGTATAACATAAGTATAACATTGAGATGTTTAGCAAGGAACAGAATGTCTTAACAATACTGCCTCTATTGTTGTTTTTTATTATTAAATTCACATAAACTAAGAAGACATATGTAAAGAGCAATAGTATTTTAATTTAAATAAAATTAATTGTATCACCATACCTGTAGATATTTCAGTAATTTCGTTGTCACTAAAATTGAGCCTCTTCAAGCTTTGTAATGAGTACAGGGCATCAGGAACTTTAGTGAGGGCATTTTTAGATAGATCTACATCTGACAGATTACAGAGTGTATCAAGAAAAGTGGGAAGATTTGCAAGAGTTCTTTGAGTGTTACGCATATGTAGCGTCTCCAGGCTTTGCAGAGATGGTAACTGCCTATAAAATTTTATAATGTTATTATATATATTTTTTCAGCTTCATGCTGTATCCACACAGCAGGGTAGGCAGAGGGAACCTCGTGTTAAGACACTCTGTTCCACACTTTCTGCCGAATTCTGGAGGCATTGCGCACAACTCAACGCCGCGCTTTGCCTCGACACCAGAGCTAAGAAAATGGAAATAAAAACGTAAATAAATATTTCACTTCCTCGAGTGGGAAACGAACCTACAACCGTTGCGTTTACGTGCGACACCCTTGTGCTAGTGCGCCACGACGGCACGGGGCATTATTTAAGAATTTCAAATTAGTTTCACTAGTATATGTAAGTAGTAGTTAAAGGCTTGTATGAGTTTGCTTTGTTAACTCATGACAAGCAATTAAACATTGAAACTGTATATCTCCTAAATTAAATGATATATTATAAAATTTATTTCTTATTGTATTGAAGAAAATATAAGTATAGCATATTAAAATCATTAATCAACTTTTCCACCTGTTTTAAAAACAATGGCAAGAATTTCATATAAGACATTTCAACTTTGAAAAAACAAACTAAAATAATAACAATTATAATATAAATCAAGTTATAATATTATTCTCACCTCAACTGAAATAGTCCAAGTGGGTTATCATTAAGTATTAGAGTCTGCAAGTTCGCCAGTCTTCTAGTCTGAGGAGGTAAAGTCTCCAGTGCATTGTTAGAAAGATCTAAGAATAATAGATCTGTCAATTGAACAAAAAGAGTTGGTGGAATGCACTCTATTCTAAAACAAAAAATATTTAATGGCTTTTTAATATCATTCCATTCATATATATAAAAATATTGTCATTTATATGAAAACATAAAAATATGATTAATGTCCCAATCATTGTTAAAAATTATACAAATTGTATATCCCTAGTTTCTTTACTCTTCTACTATTAAGATATATTTATTATATTGTATAGGTAGAACATGTAAATAATATAACAATATTCTATATCTATGTTACAGAATACTAAAATATATCATCAGATTCTGTCTATTTAAGTGTGCATAAGAAATTTACAAAAAAATGAACATACTTATTGTGACTTAAGTTTAGTACAAGCAATGATTTAGCTTTTTCCAATCCTTCAGGAACTTCTTTCAATCTGTTATGAGATAAGTCTAACGTCGTCAATTCTTCTAATTTAAATAATTCTGCTGGTATGCCAGAACTCTTAACATTATTGTGCCTCACATTCAATGAACGCAAACACTTCAATTCTGTCAATTCTCCAAATAGCTTTTCTAAATTATTCTTCTTTATAGATAAATTTTCCTAAAAAAATATAATTTATAGGAAAAATTCTGCGCGAAACAATGAATCATTCCAAAAAAATGTAAACATTATACATTTACCAATTTCATAAGTTTTCCTAATTCCTCAGGAATTTCTTCTAAATTTGTTTTATCAAGTCTAAGCCATTGCAAACCAGTCATATGCCGTATAGCATCTGGGAATTTTCCCTCCTGTAATATAAGTAACATTTAGGCCATATAACAACAGAGGTTAGAGTTAATATTATTACACTAAATATCACTGTTAATCTTAAACATACACTAAAATCATTGCATGTAAAGTCAACACCACGAACAAATGGTAATAAGCCCGTGTTTGCCATGTTTTTACCAAAGTAAAAATACTAGAACAATGACACCGTCTGCCCTCCATGAAACAATGTATTGAATTGAAAATTAACTCTAGATTGTTAAACTTCAAACTTCAAATTGACAATATGAGCTGTGACAGTTAACGAAAAACACAACCAAAGAGTAATATAGATCATAAATTCGGTAAGTACGGTATATCGGTTTAGCTGACCTGTTTCAAAATTTAAAAGCTCTTCGTAGGAGTAACGAAATCAGAATTCAAAATGTTTATAAACCAATTTATTCATCTTGTACATATTACATTTTACTAGTTGTTTCAATTTCGTTAAAATTGGTAATATATCTAACAAAAGCAATTGAAGGATTTTTACAATATTTAGCACGCTAGTAATTTATAAATTACGAATGAAATTTTGTTATTAGACAAAATCATTGAAAGCTTCAGAATCACGGTTCAATGATTTTTTTTTACTATTTTTAACACTAATTTTATCTAGTTTACGCTATATCCTTAGCAGGATAGAGAGATATTTATAACACTCTGTTGCATGTATATAGAGTTTATTTTATATGTAAGTTTTACTTTTATTTATTTATTTCGATTTAGAAATCTAATGACACGTATAAAATTACAAAAATATACACATGCTGCTACCTAAATATTAATATTTAATATAAACATTAATTTAAATACATAGCTCCCAATTAATTAGAATATAACCAGATCAACTGCTATATGTCAGTTACAGTGTGAATCTGGAAGAAATAACATTCCCAATCCCTTTAAAAGTCTTTCATCCTTATATTATGTGAGCATCCCTTAAAAACTAGTCGAGTTTTATTGCGATATTCTGATTTATTTTAAATGTTTTAGTTATAACCTTCTTATATTTAAATTCAGAATTATTTAAAAATTCAATTATTATTTATTTTGATTATGTTTAATAACTGACAATTTAATCAATGTAACTAGCTAACGTAGAATGCCTCACCAATGACTCCATCAGATAACCCATGTTCCTGTATCTCACCCGAAGACTGCCAAGTAATTATTATATTCATTGTATAATATTTAAAATTTAAGTGATTATTGTACTATTGCATCGATTTTTATATTAAATAAGTATTTCTGCAGATAAAAGTTAAAACCATATATATCTTTATAAATAAAGCAACTATCTTAGTTTATTATAGAATAATTAAAATTAGTGTTATTTTTCTTAAATTGAAGTTTAACTTAAATATATTTTATATATAGTAACGATGTGGTAATAAATTCAATATTTCAGGATATGTGAAAACTTGTTTTGTGTGTTCTTTATAAATATTCATTATGTTCTGGAATAGTTACAGATTTTAATATAAAATCGAATATCAGCCAATAGTTAAATGTAATTAATTTATTTTTCATTTTATGATTACAAAGAACATAAAAAACAAATACTGGTGTATAAATTGTAAAATCGATAACACTTGTGAAGTTGTAAGCGGTGAATATAATCTGCAATAATTAGCCTTTTAATATGTTATCTGTGTTCTTTACAATAAATTAAAAAAATATATAAAATTGAGGTTGTAAAGATACCTTTTGGAAGTTCATCGTGCCTTTATCACGCACAGTGTAGTTGTTATTACATAAAAAGCGCACAGTTTTTTCCCAATAAATTAAAATAGTGCATAACATGTATATGGATTTGTCCGATGAAACCGAACAGAACGATAGTGGTATGGAGTCTTTGACGGCCAGCAAAGACGATACCCCAGAACGTAGACCAGATGATATGTTTATAACTCCAGTGGTGAGATAGTGTTAATAAAATACAAATATAATAACATGAACATAACACTAAAGAATCTGCTTTTAGGTTGTTGGAACATCGCCCACCGCTGGTAGCCCACCGTGCACAACTCTCAAAGAATATGATGATGTATGTATAATATCATTTCTTTAGATTTTTGTTATTATAATTTTGGGTTGAACATTGTAATTGTTTCTTTTAGGAACCTGACGAAACCTTATCGGAAAGATTATGGGGCCTAACAGAGATGTTTCCTGAATGTGTTCGCAACGGCACATATACAGCTACTACTAAGTCATGGTACCATTTATGATATAAATATATTATATTCCTTGTAATTGAGTAATAAATGGTGGAATTTATTCTATATTTTTTCATATATATTTCAGGAGTGGAATTAAAATCTTATATCAGTTATCTCGTTCTGTTATGTGGGTGGTTGCAAGTTCATCAGTCATTCTCTTTGCTCCAGTTATATTTGAAGTAGAGAGGGCTCAAGTAGAAGAAATGCAGAAATCTCAGCAAAAACAGGTAATTGTATATAATTTTAAAAATTAATGAAATGATTATATATTGTTATAGAACAACTCTATTATTATGTAAATAATGTCTCCTTTAACTTTACAGGTTTTGCTTGGAACAAATACTGCTATGTCAGGACCTACTCCTGGCATACCACCCATGCCCCGATAAAAGTATACCAAATAAATTTAGAATGTCTAATTTGAATGCAATTGTATATGTATTTTCATCAACCTTGAATGCTTTAATATTAGTTTAGGTAAAAGTATGTTCATGTACCATGCCTTCTGGCATCTAAACACATCTTTTTGCATTTGCAATTTTGAATATTAATTTTATTTAATTCTTAATGTATATATTTCACAAGAAATCAAATTAAAGACAATTATTTCAGGAAATACCTTAAAAATATAATATGGATGGCAACAGGCTTAGTATACTTATTATTTTGAGAATGTAGATATTGTTTTGTTAAACATCTAATAGAAAAATAAATGTTTAAAAAAAATTTTGTTCTTGTCTTTATCTTGTGTCCCTAACTTTTTATTATTAGCCTTTTGTTTTGTTCACTTACTGCAGAACAAAACTACATGTAAAATGATGAATTCAAATCCACATTTTGTCTACTTCAGGGAAATGAGGTCCGAGTAGCAATTGAAGCAAAAATTGTTACTTTTCCAATTAGATACTGTTCCCCTGCTCTACATAATCTGTGTTTAAATTTTATTGTTTTTTCCAAATGTGTGATTAAAACAAATTGGATTTTCAATTATTTCATAGAGATAATCAAATTTTTTTGGATATGCTGTTTATATATATAGGCAACAAATGTAGCAAAAAAGAATGAATATTTTATTTATCTTGTTAAATTATGTAACATATTTAAATTCTATTGAAATATTTCATACAATATATTAATTGTGTATTAACAACTTATCATTATCACCTTGGAATATGACTATTATCACAAAAGGCATTTAGTAAAAAATCATTTCGCCTCTTACATTCTTCACCCACTGTGAAATTGGCCAGATCCACTGGCTGGTTTTGGGACCAGAGAATAGGGGAAGGGAACAGAATGTCCATATCTTTACACATTACATTAGCCTCCTGCCTTCTGAACAAATATGCTAGAAAAAGAGTGAAGATATAATTAGACTAAAAGAGAATTAAACTAAAAAAATAAAATCTATATATAAAAAATAGTCTACAGTTTCGCATGCTACACAAAGTTAAGTAGATGAAAAGTATTTATCAATAGATAAAATCCGTATTTGCTTAAGCACTACTAAAATGTACAATATACAATAACGTTTAAGTTTATATTATAAGATTTAATAAATGCAGACTAGTACAGAGTATATATCGATTGATTATCTCAATTCTAAAGTATGTTAACTCTGTAGAGTTAGGAGATATTAATTTCAATCCATATAGATCCGCATACCCTACCTTATGTAATTTTTATAGGTTCAGGACAAATTTTAAGATTTTCAAAAAATCAGAACGTCAGAATAGAATTATAACATACAGCATATATTGACTAATAATAAACTTGGTCGATCCTATTATATTGCTTTCCAATTAAGGAATAAGTAATTGTTAGGTTAAATTTTCCCGACCGTACCTTCAATCTATAAAATTAGTAGCAACACTAATATTTTTATCTGCGCTCACTAAGTGACAATTATACAAGGTCGATATCTTAAATGGTCGATTCGATACCTATTTAATAAAACTTCTGAAACACTTTCTTGTGGTTATATTCTATTTATTTTTGTATTCAATACAAGATATATTGTTATCTAGTTTTATAATTGCCTGTATAACAAAAAATATTTATACTTACAGATTTGATATATATATATTTGCTTGTTATAAAATATTGTTGCTTTGGATCTCAAACATTATTCCAACATAAGTGAATTGTGGAGAGCAATAATATAATATGATATTTTACTTTTAATAATTTTTATACAAGTGTCTAAAAGCATAAAAATAGTGACATCATTTTAAAATATTGTGAATTGTACATCTGGGTGAAAGGTATGTGAATTTTAATTAAAATTTATAGTATTTCTAAACGTCAATTAATATTACGAACAAAATTTTCTTTTATTTATATTTATTGTTAATTACTTTAATATATTTTTATAGTACATGTAAAAATATCTAATATATAGATTATAAAATAAATTTTGCATCCGATTTGAAGCTAAGATTTTAGCATATGTTTTCTGAATTTCATAATTTTTTTTATTCATAATTTGATGCTTATGTTATTGGTTGCTATGTTTTCAAAACTCAAATGTCAAACCACCTTAAATATAAATGAAATATTGAGCTCACTATGTATTCTTGAGGTATGTTACATTTCCTTCAAGCATACAAATTTTATGTTAAATAAGAGATTATACTTATAGAAGATTATAATGAAACTTTACATAATACCTAAGGCTTCATTGGCATGTATATTGGATTATGTAACTTTCATTGTCATTAAAATTAAATTTAATGCCTTAAATGGATAACTGCTAATCTCAGATATTGAATTGTTATGTTTGTAAATAACAATATAGTATGTGATAACATTCTGTTATGCAACTATACTTAATTAACCTTCTTTTTAATTATTATCTTCATTGTTGGGTCTCAGAAACAAAAAATATGATAACCCAGTTCTAATGAATGTACAAAATAATTGACATAATATATATTATATGTGAATTTAAATATATACTTTAAATTCAAAGTTATCAATTTTTTATTGACTTAACTTCTTCTATTAGATTAAGGACTGTAATATAAGACGAGGGCAAAGTTTTGTATATCAGATTATAATAAATAAATCAAGCTAACAAGCAAATTCAAAATAGTGCTGTATTATATGAAAATATAACTCGATGATTCTGTCATATTCCACATCTAAACTGACCGCTACTGAAAAGATATGCTGGAGACTGTAAACACAATGCAAAATAGTATTATGTATCCTACTCTAAGCATTCAAGAGAATAACAACTTTTTCTAGTAGATTTCAACTTGCACCATACAGGTAGTAATTATAAGATATAAACATAGCCATATTATGTGGCTATGCTCAAAGGTATTTTTATATGTATAGAACTGTAAGAAATATCTAAGTCAGGGATGTAACTGCAAATGTAGGTTACATTATTCACAATTAACTATTTTCATTTCCTAGCTCTAGTAAGAAGACAAAGCGATGAATCTTTGTGTGGAATAATTCTTCAAAAATGTTTTAAAAAATTGAAATATTATTCTCTTGCCAGTTGATAATTCTAAGTAATTATTTTTGGGTACTGGAAATTTGTAAAAATCTCCCTACAGAGATGCTAACAACACAAATAAGTTGTAACATGCATATAAGAATTTTGATATAGTAATGAGAACATATGGCTTATTTGGACGATTTCCAAAGAGGGGCAGATTCAAATCTCGCTACGTTCAAATTTTTATATGTTTTTTTAATAAGTATTAGGGTCAATAATAGGTCAAAATGATTAGTATAATATTATATGTGCACATTGCCATTTTTTTACTTGGCTCGAGATGCTACAGCGCTTCTCAATTTAGTCATTGTTCAATTGCTTTTACATAAGGATGACACGTGACAATATCAGATCTGCTGATCACATGATAGGGTTCAATCTTTTACATATTAAGTGTAATTTGGTGTAATCATAAATTTCTTCAATTGATGTCCAATCTTTTCTGTTACAAACAGTGTATACTAGTGAAACTAAACATTATTTATTACCTTTACACTGTGTCTGATATACAGCAGGATAACCAGAGAGAACCCTGGAACCTAGTGTTAAGACACTCCATTTCTATTCTTCACTTTCATCCGAATTCTGGTGGCATTGCATATTAAGTGGGGGAACATGATGAAAATATTAAATATTATAATATATTTAATTTCATTGAGTCGAAATTGAACCAACTATAGATCGCCTTACAGTCGCGCGCTTGTGCCCCTGCGTCACGACAGATGAACGAATGGCATATACGATAAAATAATATGTATATATTATCCAAATAGATAAATAGAAATATAACTTCGATTGTTCTATTTTTTAAAACAAATAATCAAGCCGAAGATAGACAAACATCGTAAATAAATTTCCCCCACATAAACTTCGAAATTTACTTACCATTTAATCTGTGGCAATTGAAAGATTTGATAAAGCGCAAACAAAGTGACGTATCCCATGTTTTTATTCACCCCTCGTGGCGAAGTGCCAGAGCACGCAAATTCCTGGTTTACTGTTGTTATTATCGCCGCAGGAAATGATTGTTGTGAATCATCAACACTCTCACGGCGTGTGTTTTATAATTGATGATTAACTTTCTAGGTGAAGGTGAGAGTTCAGAGGTTAAGTAAACTCACTGTATACTTCGCAATATTGATGTTTATTACTAATCTTATTGTAGGTTATAGTAGGTGAGATCAGTCGCGGCGCACGGACACAAAATGTGATTGTAAACGCGACTGGTTGTGGGTTCGATGTCCATTCGAGAAATTCATTTTCAAATTTATTTAATACGGTTTGCCTCTAGAATTCGGCGGAAAGTGGGGAACGGAGTGTCCTCACACTAGGTTCCTTCTGCCTGCTGTGTGCGGGAACCAGCGTGAAGCTGATTTATTTATTTTTAATATTATTGTTTTATTATTACAGACGAGTTTAATTTTAAATTTGAGTAATTGAGAGTGGAAAATGAATTCGCAGAATTAAACCTTGTCTTCGTTTTAAGAAGCTCATCATTAGTCTTTATTGTTTGTATGCGACAATTGTAGACAAAGCGCTTTGTAATAGCTCACTCGTATATTAAATTTTCATCCTTTGTATTCTTTATGTTATGCCGTACAAGTTATGAACATTTCAGTAATCAATATGTAAAATTAAAACCAGTAGCGGCCCAGGGACCCAAAATGTGACTGTAAACGCAACAGGTTGTGGGCTCGATTCCCATTCGAGGAAATGAAATATTTAATGTTTTCTTTTTCTTCGCTCTGGTGTCGAGAGCGGCGGCTTCGCCGGAATGTGGGGAATAGAAGTGTCTTTATGGGAACAGAGTGTCTGCACTACGTTCCTAGGTGCCCTCTGTTGCTATCCGCGGGATAGGGCATTCTATGAGGGCGAGATACTTCAAATTAACATAACCTTTCATTTTAGTCAGACGTTGTCTTATTGTGCTTCTTTATTCTTAGTTTGCTTAAACTTTATCATTCAACACTCAAATGTCTCTACCAAGGCAGCATGGTGAAGAAAGAAATATCTCAACTCTCTGCTCTGTGTAAGGCTTGAGATGCAATGCACAAGGATTTATTAAAACTATATTGTTGCCACGAGGAACTTCCGAGTTGTTTGATTGCACTGGTACATCCAATATTATTGTTTTAGGTACTCTTTGCTTACATCGCAAAATGTTGTAGATATTAACACATTCAGTAACATATATAATTATTATTTTTGTATAGCTTATTTATATTTATCCTATTATTTAATAATTAAATTCTGACGTGATGATTCGCAATGGTTTCCTTGATTTAGCTGTTTTAATGATGTCTTAGGAAAATTTGAAAATTATACTTCCATACACTTGTATGTAGTATACTTGTAGTAGTAGTACTGTAGTATAATTACTCGATTTATCAAACACGTTGCTTTTTGAATTCAAACATTGTATAGTTAAAAAAAAAACCTTCCTCGTCAGTGATATTCTGATATCAACTTGTTTTTACTCGTTATACAACATTTTTTATAGGTGTTTTCTTTAAAGGTTTTTTGTGTTATAGTAATTAATTAACGTTACCGCTTCAGTAGTCAAATAGAGAGAAACTGACCAAAGCGTTAGCCGAGCAGAGAAACTCTGATTACTTTATACTATATATATATACATAGTTACATTAAGACTAACCCACCCACAAACGCAACGCCTCCGATTTTGGAATATTCAAATATTCAATTTCCTCGAGTAGGAGTATACCCACAATCTGTTGCGTTTACCATCGCTACTAACCTCAATGTGATGATCACCATGAACGTTTAAATCATGGGATTTATGTGAATAAAGAACGTTAAACATTATTAGACGCGAAAATGTGTTTCTAACACACACTTTATAGTTAAGATCCCATAATGGCCATAATTCGAATTAGTTCATTGAAAATATCGAGTCGAACGAATACAATCAATAATATGACCATAATAAAACAGACACTATAATTTTATAAAGCAAGTAACATACAATCTTTGCCATATTCAATGTATTAAAAATTTTCACATGTATTAAACTATGAATTTAAATATATTAATAATTCAGCTTCACGAAGAATAATTACAGTTGCATAATAAAAAAAAWGTTACGTATCTATCATAAAAATATTTTGGCAGCATTARYTAAATGAGTTCTGAAAGAGCGGATGTTGWTTTTTCTAATGGTATAGTTGTGTGGTTACTGACGAGAAAATAAATTGGTTCATATTCGCGTTTAYTTGTAAATTTWGTTAAATTTATTTTATTGTTTATTCAGTCCCTAATAAAATTGAAAATTTTAAAGTTTYATGAAAATGTATATTTATATGTGTTGACAYTATGTCAACCCATATAAATATACGTTTTTTTTTAAATGTTTTTGTGTGGAATGTGTCACCCATAAAAGATTTAGTTGATATGTCTCTCATCTAGTCGTCCGATTTTACAGAAAGTGCACTATTTCCGTCACGATCGCTCTGCATTATATTGGCGGACTGGCGCCCGCGATTCGCTATTTATTGCGTTTCTTTGGAAAAGTGCCAGGCACGGTTCGACAACGATCTGATAGTATACGCCGAAAGAAAGTCAAAGTTCGATGGCATGACTGCATGTGGAGCCTCAAGAAGCTATATATTTCTATAGTTATTACTTTCTCACTTCACATTTGAAATTTTTTGAAAAATTTTACTGGGGTATGAACAAGAATAGGGTATAAATAAAGATTTTTTTTATCATCTATTATACTAGAATGCATTATTTCTAGTCTAAGTAGTAAGTAGAGCAAGTTGCAATGTCGTGTCTTATTTATAAGAATGAATGGATATACACTTATTTTTATCAAAGCTGACATTCACTTACTAATGTTAAACGAAATATCAAGTACATGCTGCCATTTGGTCTACTCTATAGGGAAAAATTTTAGTTTGAAACCATTAAGCGAATGGTGATGTCATCGATGCGTGACGACCTACGCACTATCCAAGGCCGAGCCCTTACACCCTCTATTACACTTGACATTGGGCGGGCCTTCTAAAGTTTCACTGTGAACGTCGATGAATGCCAAACTTCTCGTATATTTCCATGTATTTTGTACAGGTCTGAAAAACAGTTATAATTTATTTATTAAGAAATAGTGGAATTTATATTGAAAAATGTTGATAGTGAAATTTTTAAAATGAATTAATCTATACTTACGGCCGCCATATAATAATTACCTGTTAATATATATTATTATTTGATCAACCCTAGTAAATAAATAATAGTCCACGAACATTCTTAGAAAGACATATAAAATGGCAAAAAAATTTTAGTATTTTAACTCATAATAATAATTGAATTTGTCTTAAAAGAGACACGAATGAGATAAGTCGGCCTTCAAATCTTTACATTGAGAGAGGAGTAGGTTACGCAATGCGGCACTTGTGAAACGACGTCTTGAGATTTGGACTTAGATTTATTTTTATTTTATTATATTTTATTATTTTTAACAATAAAAAAGAAAGTGTATATTTACATTTTATTAAATATGATATATTTTTCCCGTGGGAAAGCGGAAAGATTACGTCACAAGCGGCACTTACATCACGTAGGTGGAGTTTCCGTCAAACTGTATTTATACGTATTAACGTCAACGTCTCCTTATTAAACGATGAGAATTTATGGATCTAGATTAATGCCAATTAATAGAAAATTATTTAATATAATTTTTCTCATCTGCCTAAAATTTTCCTAAGTAGTCAATCTCATGAATATCGCCTTGTTGTAAAATGTTTGGAAATTAGAGGTTAAAATTTAGTAGGTATATAAAATTACTACTAAATAAAATATATATGATCTTATATAAAATACAGTAGAAGTATGTACTCGATAAAAAGTGGGAAACAGATTGTCTTAACACTAGGTTCCACTGCTGTGTGCGGGATACAGCGTGAAGCTGATTTGATTTCAATAGTGTAGACCCGGTTAAGGTAACCAAAGAAAATACAATGCGTAGTTTGTACATTTTTCTCTCTTAATGTAACAGTTGTAGTTCGTTAACTATGATAAATGGCTTTTTAAACTATTTGGAGTTCTCGAGCAATCAGATTAAGCTAGAGTAAGTTAGTTAAATCCTGTATATTCCACTAATCTGACGATTTGAGAGTGACGTAATAAAGGGGAGGACTAAAAAGTTGTAAGAAAAACATTATCTAGACATTCTCGAGCGTGGTTAATTTTTATTATTCACAATAAATCAATACACAGGATTTTGTACCGTATTCAGGAAAATCTTGAAATCTTATTGGAAAGTATAATATGACTTAAAACAATGTCGTATTAGATTGTGGGTGCAATTTTCATTATTAATATACGGCGTCTTTTATTTATGGTTCGATTGGTTCGGCGCATAAATTTTCACAATATATTCCTATAGAATTCCTATAGAATGTACATTATAAACATAATTCTGAGGTAATTCGGTCGCACGTGGAACTTCTAATCTCTAGGTATACTCGATGATTCACAGGTGCTGTGTTTGCAATCATCAACTATTCGACTAAATTCCACTATTTATTAATAGGACTTGGGTTTGAACAGAGGCGCGACTCTATATTCGGATTTCCATTGATAATCTGAAGGTTAATTTTTTTTTAAATGCGTTACACAAATGGATAATGAAATTGTATTATAAACATTTGTATTTTTGTATGTATGTTTGGATTGTTTTCACACAAAAACTACAGGACCGATTTCAAAAATTGTTTTTCTATTAGAAAGCTGCACCTTCACTGAGCTACATAGACTATATTACATTTTCAAAAATATCGTGATCTCTAATAAGAATGCAATAACGTAACCAAAAGTGTGCTGAAATTGGTCTTGAAAATTCTATCATTGTTTTTATAATTCTAATAGAATTTTAAAAAAATACATTCTCATTTATATACATATAAATGTATTATATGTTATAATAATATAATATATAAGATGTTATACGTTATTTTAATTTTTATCCTGAAATAAATAAATATATTTCGATCAAATTTATTTTCTTAACAAAAGAGTGCTCAAAACAGAACAGGTTTTGATATTTATTTATTTATATTCTCACTTCTCTATGAGGATATAAATAAATAAATATCAAAGTCAGTTATTTAATGATTAGACCATTCATACATATTGACGAATGTTACAATAAAAAGTAAATAAAAACAAGCCGATTTTAGCGCTCCCGCACCGCGCTCGCATCTTCGCTTCTTAAAGATAATTCACAATTTTAAGCGAGAAAGCCGCCGAGCTGGTCACTAGTTGGTTTATTAAATTGTAATAAACAACTAAAACTACCGTCTAATAAGTGTCATTAATTAATTTATTTTATTTAAATACCTTTCATTTTGAAAAATAAAATATTTAACATTCTTACTAGAATCCGCTAGCATGAGTGCGATGGGGATTCGGGGTGTAAAACTTAAATATACAAGTTAATCGAATGAAGTTAAACTTGAAGACAGTTTAAATGACGAGTTTATTATCAGAAATGAAATGAAACTCGGAGCACCAATCAATAATGTATGGATTATTTTATTATCATGGTTAATTGCAGTTCGCCAGAATAAACTAGCTTATCTTATCGTTATATCTGTACAATGCACGCTAGCAACGGTGGTGTGTTGACTGTTGACGTTATACCATGTTGTTCTCAGGTACGCGGCGGACGTCTCTGTCGACGCTCAATGTGGAGCACGGCGCTGGTACACCTTCAATATTCGACACTCATTTAGCGGAGGTATGATAAAATGTGTTTAATTTTGCCAATACTTAGAACAGCACATTATATAGAAATTGTTTTAATTCCAGATATATATATATTATAAATTTATAATCATATAAATAATTATTTTCGTTTCATTTCTCTTGTCTCTTTATATACTATGTGTATATATATACTTAAACCGATTAAATCTTATCATTTGTTGTTAAGATTTTAATGGAAAATCATTATTATCGTTATCATAAATGTCTAGATATGCCTAGTATGAAAATTTGAATAAACTTATAGTGACACTTTATTTCCCTTTGTCGTTTATTTAAAAATGTTACGTTATATTGTAAGTTTTATTTTTCAGTATAATACACTAGTATTTATAAAAACTAAAACCACTGTTTAAACTAACATCGCCATAATATTTTTGTATTTAAAAACTCTCCGGACGGTTTCCAATGCCACAGCAAAATATTTGAGTTTGAATACTGACGATACACGACTCCCAATATTTAAATTTTTAAATATTATGTATTAAGTTTGACTGCCATACATTATACTGCCGTATATTACCTAACTATCGGTGGCCAGTTTGATATGAATTGTTTTTGTTTTTTTTTTTTTCAATTAATATTTATTGCTTGAAGTGCCTATCAAGTAGGTTTTATTCCGGCATTGTCTTTTTAAAATGTATATCGTTTCTTAACCACAGTGGTAATTGGTTTTAATATTATTATTTTTTATGGAAAAGGACAATCATGTATATGTGTTTATGTGTAGTATTATGAATAGGAGTTAGACGAAATATTTATTTAAATTTTTTACATTCAGTCAGTCAGTCAGTCAGTCAGTCAGTCTATCAGTCAGTCTTTATAGGTCGCGACTTGGGGAACTTAATATATTAGGAGCTCGAAGTGACTTCGTACTAGCTACTGGGCAGCTATTATTATTAACCTTGGCTCGTTCTTATGAGAATGTTAAGAGCCTATTCTATTGAAAGAAAATTGTGTTATATATAGCAGATATTTAAGGGCCACTCGTTCACATTATTCAAAATCACGAACGGATACAAGTATGTATCAGCCCAGGGAGTGTTCGAAGCCGAGAACAATGCTGGTCGTGTTGGCTCGGCACGGGCGGGTTTGCTCCGCTTCGGTGTGTGCGTGCCCGGCACACAGCCGCAGCGCCCCCATCATTGATTCGTGGTTCGCAACTCGACGTCTCAGTCACTAGTGCGCAACGCCAGAGGCAGCAAGTGTTCTCTGTTGACTGTTTGTTTTCAAATCTTATTCAATGCAAATTTTACTTTTTAAACAGAAACCCGTTTCAAATCCGCTCGAGTGTTTATTTGTGATCGTGATCGTATTGTTTGTACCAAGTGAGCTGGTGTAGCTGGATATCGTAGAAGTCGATTCTTCGTGTTGGGCAATATTCTATAACAGTGCTTGCTTGTGCTTTTGATAGAAACGATCAATTTCGTCGTGAACGTGTGCCACTTTGGGATTTCACCACGAACGGCCTCAAGGAAGTTTATAGTCAAGTGAGTTGTGATGTCACGAGAGTTGACTTGCTAAACTGTTATTATATAAAGGGAGGCAGACGTGTTTATGTGACACAGTCGACACGATGACCACAACCCATTGTTTTTACATTTAATCTTGGTATTTTCAAAAACAGGGCAAACGTTGTTGCGCATTAGATGTTTGCCTGAGTTGATAAATATCGTATGATTTTGGTCCTCTGCTACCACGTCACACGCTTCGCTGTTATCTCCATATATATATATATCGAGCATTAGAATTTCATGAATATATATATATATATATGTATTTATACACGTGTTTTTGTCGTTTCTACATATACAATGTTTAGTAGGCTCTAAACTCATGAATAAATTAAAATAATTTATAGTTTTATACATATTCATTATGATTTCAGTATTTACGTACCTAAGTATAGTAGAGGAAAGTAATAATAAATAAACGTATTTCTTATTGGTTTTTCATGTGGTGAAAAGTTATAATGTAAACCAGTATAATCTATAATAGTAATATTACTATAAACTTCTTATTATATATGAAAATACACAGTTGTTACATACTGAATTATATATATATATTGATTTCGGAAAATTTACCCATTCAAATTGTTAAAATGTACACTGTTAACTATATATTATTACCCACTATTGGTTATAATCGTAAACAGAGAAAAATGACACTTCTTTATCATTGTTTGTATTTTAATAAACACTATATTGCTTATTTTCTTCAGAAATATTTCCTAAGGAAAATACCCAAGAAAGAAATTCTCGGAACGTTTTAATCATGCTTGATTTGTGTTATATTATATGATCGTAATAAAACGCTGTATACAAACAAGGCCACGGTTTGCGTGTAATTGTTTGCACATCCTATTGTCTTGGTGGCAAGATTGTTACTAACTCGGTAACTCCTCGAGACAGCCAGCCTCTGCCGCGTCTGCCTTTGACATTGATACTTGTGACTTGACCGGATTATTTCTCACTGGTTTCTCAGTTGTTCTTCAATTCATTATGTCACCAGTGATCATCAATTTTTCGGTAGTCTTGAGGTTTTTTGAATTAATACCTTAATTAATATGTACTAATTTTAAATTATGAATACATTGGTGTATCAAGAAATATATTTTGGGTGTCCTGGATTTTACCTTTCAACAGATGTGATCGTGTAAACGTTGTTTTTATTTTTCGGGGCTAATTTTCTGATAGGAAAATTTTGGAGGTCACCCAGCCCACCCTCTTCTTTTAAAGCCTAGCCCCCTATTCTTCACTACAGCCGATGACAATTGTGATAAGAGTGTTTGATAATTTCTCTGTTGTTTGTATAAGAGCTTTATTTATGGGCACCAATATACCTAATTGAGGAAGTGTGAATTGTTTTATTATAAATAAAATTTATGTTAACTGCCAAATGTTAGTTTTCCGGGATAATGAAAGATATAGTATAGTATAGTGTTAATTTAAATATTGTCAGTTTAGAGCTGTCGAGCATGCATAAACGCACGTTTTACCTTATAGTAACCCTGGCTGCGGCTGCGGAAGTAGGTAAGGTAAGTTGTCGTAAATTTGTTGCCCATTGAAATTATTGACCTATATTAAATTATTTTAATGTCTGTACTGATTTCTTTGTAACTAAATTAGTTTATTATAACATAATAAACAAAAACATTATATTTATTTTAGTTGGCCTATATGACGTATGTTATTATATCCAAAGGTCACATTTATTATATTAAAAGTAGATTTCTTTATTTAACTATCACAAATAAAAGTAAACATTGGAATATTAAATAGACGAGACGTATGATGTTTTTGAGTTCAGAAGTAGTGAAAGTGATGGTGCGGATTTAACCTGCCCGCTGGCCCACAATTGTAGTGTGGCCAAGACACGTCCAGTCAAAGGATTCTAGAAAGCCTCTGTGGAAACTGCTGTGAGGATTGTTTTTAATTATTATTCAGTAACTATGAGGATGTATCCATCTGATTTCCTGCTTGTACAGCAAACAACTGATAATTTATCGCATCAAAGAACATAATCTAAATCGTTTGAGGCCGTCGTGGCGCAGTGGCACAAGGGTGTGACTGTAACGCGACGGTTTTGGGTTCGATTCCCACTCGATGAAGTGAAATGTTTATTTACGTTTATATTTCCATTTTCTTCGCTCTGGTGTCGAAGCAAAGCGCGGCGTTGAGTTCTGCCAATCAACACGCAGTGCCTCCAGAATTCGGCAGAAAGTGGGGAATGGAGTGTATTAACACTGAGGTTCCCTCTGCCTACCCTGCTGTGTGCGGGATACAGCGTGAAGCTGAAAAAAAATCTAAATTGTTAGTTATTAATACTGTTATAATCAAATAAAACGGAATCACCAGACATCATTCACGATCTTTTCAGGGATCGTTTATTATTTTCGTTGTAATAATTTACTTTTGTAATGATGGCTGAGGAGACTTTTGGCAACTACGAAAAACACGTGCCGTATCGCGTGATACTGCAAGTACCACTTTCGAAACCGCTAACTTTAGTCATTTACATTCAAATTACTAACCAGCTCATATCCGCTATCCTCGTAAAAACTAGCGCATACTAGAATTTCACGTCGATACTAACAAATTATGTATCTAAATAATATTAAACTAATATAATATGTTATTCTGATATATCCACCATATCCGTTATAGAAAAAAATAACTGAATGGTCTATTCTTTGTCAAATATAATAGTTATTTGGTAAAGTTTAGTGATTGCCTTGACATGCTTCTATTCTTCTTTCTTCTTCTTCTTCTTCTTCTGCTTCACGCTGTATCCCACACACAGTAGGGTAGGCAGAGGGAACCTCGGTGTTAAGACACTTCGTTCCCCACTTTCTGCGACATTGAGTTCTGCCACTCAAGACGCAATGCAGAATTCGGCAGAAAGTATAGTATAAGTATAATAAGTATAGTATAAGTGCTTCTATAGAGACTATAATTATTTTTTGCGGGTTAAACAGTTGCCATGCACTAAATTAGAATGCGTAGGAGTGTGGTTGCGTTTCAAACTATCAATTTCCATACACCGCTTGAAGATAATGCCACCTGTCGGTTTCATCATAGATTTTTGTTTGTTATTTTCGGTTGTCGTACAAATTCATGATTGAAGTTCAAGGTGAATTGTAATTTAAGTACTTAATTATATGATAAATTATTTTTTTAATACTATTTAATATAATATATGGATAATACATTTTTCTTTTACATTTATCAGATATGTTTTCTTTGTCTTTATTTTATTCAATGGCGTATTGTAAACGGACTGCCTCAACACAACACAGATTTTGATGAACAGACAACTATATAATAATAGTATTTATCGACTTAGTAGAGTTAACATGAATGAAAATGATGACTAAATTCTTGGCAATAGACCAATTCCCATGTATTTGGCTTATGATTTTTTATATTAAGTAGTTATTTGCGTGTAAAATATACGTCAAAATAGATTCTAGATAAGTAATAAAATTTTATCACTTGAGTCGCGCAGTATTGTTTTCTTTGGAAATTAGTCACAATATATTTGTAATACTCTAATCTAAACAGTTTATTAATTTATTGGCCATTGGCCGTGAGGAATTGTATTTGTATGCCACATTCGCTTGGTTTTAATCAGACGCCGATTTTAAATATATGGTATGTTTATAAATAAAGTAATATGTTGTTTCATACTTGTTTTGGTATACTCATGTGCATATATTATGTTAATATATTTAAATGGATAATAAAGCTACGTAAACACAGCCACATAATATGTGACACTTTTATAAATATTAATTCAGAGTGGAAATCTATACGCTATGTCAGTAGTCTATACGCTAACACCTACATATAATCCTGCGTTTGTCAACGGACCTAGATGTCTCGGATCTACTAATGTGAACTTAACCTATTTTCTCCTTTTCATATATTTGTTAGAATTCTTATTTATATATTTTAAGCATACTTAGAGACCAAATAATATAAAAATAAATAAATATTCATTCATTTCTTTACATTGTTTTGTTAAAGAGGTGTCTTGGTTTTTAAATAACGTTGACATTTTCTTAGTTCATTATTTAGGTCAAGTCATAATTTTAAACGTTTAAGCTTTACAAATATTTATAGTGTTGAGACATATTAAATTCTGTTAAATGCAGGTTTATTTGTTTATATTTTGGACCAAAAGGAGACCTTCATCATGGGCATATCTGAAGATATTTTCTATCGGGGCCTGGACTTGGCACAGATATGTTCGTGGAAATATTTTGTTGCATTAGTTAAGGGAAAATTTATTATTAGTAAAATTACTGAGAAGGGTATTAGGCTATTCTGGGGTAGACATGGATTATCCGGCCCCCCTTTTCGAACCTTTTTTGAACTTTATAATTATATATTTTATATTTAGTTATTAAGTTCAAAAAAGCTTCATGTATATATAATATATCCGTTACATTCTGTATCATATTGCTTTCCTGTTAATTCTATGAAGAATAATTTCCTATAAATAAAAGTAACCACCCACATCTTGTGAGACTATTATGGACAAGATAAAAATATAAATCTGTGGCGACATCCACCCGTTTATTTTTATACCGAACCTTGATTTATTAACCTTCCGAACATCCATATATAAAATGTGTATACATTTTTAATAAAGAAAATGTTAATTCAATAATAAAATCAGCTTCACGCTGTATCCCGCACACCGCAGAGTCGTACAGCGCAGAGGGATCCTAGTGTAAAGAATTCCTGCCGAATTCTAGAGGCATTGCGTGTTGAGTAGCGGAACTCGATCCGGCTTTTTGCCTCAAGCTCAGAGCGCAGAAACGAAAATTTAAATTTGAATAAATATTTCGTTTCTTCGAGTGGGGATCGAACCCACAACCAGTCCCTTTTATCGTCACTCTTTGTGCCTCCGCGCCACGACTGGCCTCAAGTTAAAGGTTTAATTTAAAAATTTTCTTCATTAAGCCTGTGAAATTAACTTATTTAAAAAAATATTGTGATCGTAATTTTAATTATATCGCGATGATCCAGTTACATTTTGATAATTTGCCAAGAAATTGTCCCGACTTGTGCAACATTTCATACATGCTTAGAAATATTTTAACGTGAGATTCCTAGAAAATTGCAAGCTGGCCAATGTAAGAAACAAGATTCATATCTTATACTGTCATATACCTAACATTGGCAGCATAGATTTAAAAAGATTCAGATAATTTCGGAAATCTGTACAGCAATGCTGGGTAATTTTGAAAATAGCAGATTCTCGTTTTTTTCAGATGGCAGGGTAGGCAGGACGAACGGTTCAACCTAATAACTGTCACGTTTAGTCAGGTGCTGTTTCCCTGCGTCAAGACGATCTCAATTTATTTACTGTCTGTAAATAAAATAAGTCGTTTTTATATTCTACTAAAACTATTATATATATATTTTTTTTGGTACATTAATCTTATTATTTACTATTTAATATTGTTTTATATTTTGTCTGTACACAAGTACTCTGTGCACAGGTGTATTTGTGGGTACAGTGGATGGGGTACTTTGCTGGAATCACCGTGTCGTCCACATCGTTCCTGCTAAACTCACTAATTCTTATTTGTAATAACTTGGCTATGATACAACAATAAATTTAAGCAAGTGAAGCCGCGTTTTTTTATCTGTTTGTAACTCCAAACATACTGTTGTCACAACTTTAATATATTCCTAATCAAACCAGTTTTACGTGGTTGAGTTCTCGTACGTGCCCAGAAGTCCACTATCTAGTGTTATCCAAACATATTTACGCTTTAAAATGACGTCGGTGACATTAGTAAATTCTATTGTAATTATAATACAAAATTATAATATTTTATGGAATTGAAAATAAAAAAATTATATATGATGATAAACTTTAAGTAGACGTGCAAAGTTTTATAGGGGACGTCGCTGTTTCCTTCAACGAATTAACTTCGCAACATTTTTGACATTATTGTATTTATTTTAGATTAGATAGTGTTAAATATATTTTTGGCTAGAAAAAAGTGCTTGGATGATTATAATTTTCTTGCTCTTCTCGTCGTCTTATGTTATTAACAGTTGGCAATTATTGTAAGTTTTTATTGGCAATGTAATATATTTACTTTTGAACATTTATTTTTGTACCTGTTTGTTGTGACGTTTGGACGTCGTGGTGTTTCTGCTTTGCCGGGATAGCGGCGGCCGAAAGCACAGGGCGGGGCCTCGCGTCACGCAAATATATCTTTAGTGTGTGGTATTTCGCCGCGGGCTCGCTTCTAATTTGGTGACGCCGCGGCCCCAAATCTTCGACGCCACGCGCACGTCACTATCGTTCGTGTACAATGCATCTGTATATGTATTATACGTCACGGGCATCTTCTCGGATGGGTTAGAGATCAATTGATATTTGTGACTAGCACAATAAGTTGTTGACAAAATTTTCGTATCTTATTTTTAGGATAAATGTATTATTTAAAGAAATCTATTTATAAGATAAGATATTAATATATCTATTGTATTAACTTATGTAAATAGTTTCTTTAATGTAAAAAATGCAGACGTTCCGTCACCAATACTCGATAAGCTTACATACATAGTAGATATCAATATTTTTATGTTGGTATGGTACTTTTTTCTTATAAAATTATTTTTCATATATATAAATGTGGAATATGTTTTATATTTTTATGCCAGCTATGACCTGCGTGACCCTTTTTAATTGTACTGTGCCGCCGCGGGGCCTGTATTCTTTTTGTAATGGCTGGTCGGTCGGTCAGTTACCGGGCCGCCCTGTGGCAGTGTGCGCCGGTCAGCTCCCAGCCCGGTTCCTGACCTCGCTTCTGGCCGAACATAACTAGTTCTCGTCTGCATCTCTTGAACGACACTGACAAAGTCATTGTTGTTCATTCCGTTTCATTGCACTTATTGTTGTAATCTAGAGTCGTTTTGAAGTGCTTGTGCAACTTGCTCCTAATCTTGCGTCATTTGATAAGTTTTCTTTAAATTCTTTTTGTGTTTTCCATTTTTTAATTAATTCGTTTTTATTTTAATTTTAATTAATTTATTTCTTCAACGCTTTGATAATATAAAATGAATTATAATGAATTTCTATTAATGCTTTCGAAGGTAATTATATTTCTCGGTACGGCTTTACGTTAAAATAATTTTACAGTGATTGTAGTATTTTGACGTAAATAATAATTGGATTGTTTAATATTTATTATGAATAGTGGAATAACGATAGTTAAAATGAAATAAAATGCGATAGTTAAAAAGGAAAACCTTGCGAGCAAAAATATTAAAATGTACTGTTTTTCTCTTTAAAAGTACCATGCTATAACGTCGCGGTGACTATTTAATCTTATTTACTTTCAAATTTATCGACAAGCTGGTTTTTTTTTTCTAATTAGACAATAACAAATTTCGCTTTGTTTTGCATACTTTAGCATGCATGCTTTGTAAGTAAGTGAAGGATCCTGCTGTAAAAAAAAACATCAGATCTTGAATGTCATAAAGCATTAAAGTGCATGTTAATCCAGTACAGATATTACCTCATTTTTAATAAAATAATCTTGTTATGTATATGATAAACGGTTACAAAGAAGGTTTTTGTATTATACCTTATCAGTATGTAAGTATTTTTGTCGTCGCACTTGGCCCGTTAGACTAATATTGTAGTAAGACTTAAAACTATTTGTTCTCATATAAAATGGTAAATAAATAATGATTGTGAGGATTGGCGCCGAGTTTTGTTTATATATATACAAAATGGAACAATCTGGAATAATTGTAAATAATTACATTCGATATGGTATCTTAAGTTGGAGACAACTTTATTAAGGATGGTATTTACAATGACGCAATATCTATAAATTAAAAGTTTAATGATAGGTATATTAGATAAGTCGCCAATGATGACGTCATCAATACAAATAAGTACAAATCGTCATACGAAAACAAAGTCATACACTGTTATTATTATTTTTAGTGGACATGAAAAATATCTTATCATTTTGATAATATTCCATTAAAAGTCCAGTATATAGTTCAATGATCTCATTGACTATATTTAGTTATCATAAAAATGTCCTTCAATGTTTGAAAAACATTTTGGTGAACGAGGGTTGGCTGTGGCGGAAGTGATGAATTTTGTCCTGTGTCCATACCATACCGGCAACGCACCTGTAGCTCCTCTGGTGCTGCACGGGGTCGTGGGCGGCGGTGATTACTTACCATCAGGTGACCCGAACGCTCGTTTGCCTTGTCCTTTTCCAATCCAAATTCCAATATATATAACAGGAGCACGCTTAGCGGGTTAATTTTATAGGTGCAATTTGATGCAAACCTTTACCTTTACTTGAAAAATTTAAAAAGGCTAATATTTGTTAGACATGAGTATTTTTTTTGTCAGTTGAATTATTGAGACAAGGGTTGGCTGCCATTATCATCTCTCCCTTAACCTGATATGTAATGCTAGACGATTAAACAAATTAAATACTTTATTTAGGGCTACTGTTTACTAAATACTTTATTTTGAGGCAGAGCACGGTTGGTCACTGGCCCAGCGACATAAGATTTCCAGGGTATAATATTTTTATTTACACTAAAATGTCGATCGTAACATTAATTAGGTGTATTATGTGTAACTGTAAAAAATTGTACAATATGTTTTAAATTGAGATAAAAAAAAATGTACTAAAACATTTTTTATTTGTTTTTCAGCTGGACAGCGGCGGCGGTGGCTCGGCCGAAGTAATGGTGTACTCTCTCGGCTGGGGCATGGGGGAGCCGGAGCGGCGCGCGCTGGACCGCAAGCGCGCGCAGCCCGTCGTGCACACACTCTCGCCCGATGACGGGCACGAGGTTGATGTACTCCCGCTCAACAATCAGGTGAGTAAACTGTAACAAACATAAACACATTTATATCTATATAATTAATTTCTCTTTATTTAGTAATCAACTGTGTGTGATCCTCTTTCCGTAGTATATTGTTTCACATTTCCTTGCTTTTTCTTATTAGAAAATTTGAATATTTTATATTGAGTTGGAACGTTCCTTCTGCAAATGTGAATAGTAATGTAATTTATGATTTATCGTGAATACGTGCTTCAAGTCAAGTACTTCAATAGTGGTTCCAAGTGAAAGGGAACGACCACCATCGCTCGAACGTGTTGAGCATGAGGCTCAATGACATCCCACAGTCTCCTATACCTTGGTTTACTTCCATACATTCAATATTTACTTTAATACAAGACAATCACAACAAGTTTTTTGGGGAACGCGAAGTGTACATAGTTATAATGTTAACGAAAGTGATGAATGGTTGTCCTGTGTCCATAATGTATGGGCATTGGACACGCTATTGATTTTAGTTTACGTTTACAATGGAAAATATTTTAATTTGCAAATTTATATCGGCTAATATTTATTTTTGTTGAACAACACTATTGTAGCTCCTCGTCTGTAAACATTGTACAGATAAGAAACATAAGACGGATTATTTATGCATGTTATGGTGGCACGTGTGGCATGGCTGTGCAAAATTTTCCTGTGTCCTCGTGCCATTCATTGAAATTTTCAACGCTTTCATTTAACACTGTGTGAAATCTATTTCTGTTATTGTATTATATATTTCTAGTTAAAACACTTTTTATTTTTGCGTGTTCTCAACACGGAGAACTTAGTCTTAGGACACTCCGTTTTGTAATTTTGTATCTATTTCAGAGAGACAAATATATGCTATACTTACGTCACTCTGGGTGGATTTTCCCAGATTAGAGAATTTAACTGAGTGAGAATCAAATCTGTTATCATGTAGAATCATACAATTCGCAATTGCGACTATATGGCAATCACTTGTTTTATATGAACCTAGCCTATTGTTATGTTATAAATAAATCTTATTCTTGAAAGAAAAAAAAAACTCATTGCAATTAGAATTTATAATGTTTCTAATTATTGTGAACCCAGCCAGCTCTTTGTTCAGATAAGTTGCAAAGAATGAACGTGTAATTGCATAGTTACCTACTGTTGTTCTTTGTTCTACAGCCCGCGAACCAATTAACAATCGCAATGATAACGACTTGACTTCTCCAGTATACCACTTACCACTGCTATAATAGTATTCTATTCATTACATACATGTGTCTTGAATAGATAACGGCGCATAATAGATGATGGTAATGTTTATTTTTGTCCGTCTGTCTGTCTGTTGCGTCGTTTGTCTTTATGTTTTTTACACGCGTTAATACAACATAAATTTAAATATAAATAAATACCTATATGAAATTTATCTCGCCTAGAAGTGAGTTATAGTGAGTGTTACAAGGAAGGTTTGTTATTTATTTGTGAGTAATAAAATAAAATCTGTACTAGTATTTTTTTTTATAGTTTTCGAACAAAGAAAAACAAAACCTTTCCTTTTCTACAGGAGAACAGAAAATATACAACGACAGAAGATAGATAAAGTTTTTTTTAAGCAAGAAACTCGTTAAATTGTAACGTATTTGTGACCATTTGGTATTTCAAATCTAATTAGATAATATTTAATTACCGATCAAGTATATAGTGAATGTTTGGCAACAGTCGCGTTGAATGTTACATGTGACACATTCCGATTTCCGTCCAATTTCTAAATACAAATTATTGGTTCAGATTTAGCGTGGATATGTCCAGATTTTACTTTATCTGTATTTGTATATTCATGATTAATTCGTTGAATATTCTGGTGAATATCAACATAAAAAGGATGCATATTACCACGTGCTCATAGCCACGTCCGTTGCGCTAGATTTTTAATCAGGATTCGTAATTAATTCATAATTTACAAAGCAAAAAGGATGTCATCAAAATACTTGACATGGATTTAAATTTTTTGACAATACACTTATACCAACGTGTTGTACTCTTTACATAATATGGAGATTTTCAAATGTCTATTTATCTCTTTTTTTTAAAGAGTAGTAATGTTATATTAAGTTATAAAGTATCTAGATTGATTACCCGCATGACTAAGATTTTTGACGTCTTATTTAAATAAACATATCTCGCTTACATCATGATTCGTGATCACATACAAAACAATAAAAACGACATATAGTAAAAATTGTACTTTGTAAAACAATACACGTTAAAGATAAACATTTATACATAATAAATACAATAAATAATGTATTTGAAATGCAGCGAGTCACACATCTGATTTAATATGTCGATTTAATTAATTATATACCTATACAATGTATATATGTAAACATAATTTATCTGTTATTTAACAATGTTACTAATACATTGAATAAGAAATAAATGTATCTCTTTTTGTTTTTAATGGTCTAAAATATTATTTTCATTATAATATTCATAACATTACTGTCGACTGACATTTTAAGTGTCACATTAAAAAAATATATATAGGGCACAAAAATCAAGAAACAAAAGTAAAAAAAATTTAATAACATCTGTGAGTAACAATGATCGATATCGAGGACAAAATTATATTAAAAGGTCAAACGAATCCATTCGAGGTTGACAGATAGATCATAATTTCAAACGCCAGGATATTATTCATACGTTTTAGAGTAATATTAATATGTCATAAATGTTTTATTATTTTAAGTTTTATCATTTTTGGATTATCACCTTACATTCTCTGGTTACTTTATTTTTGTATGTTATGTGATGGTAAGTGTAGTATATGTATACATAGATACATAGATCCAGGCGTGAATTTCCAGTCACGAGTTCCAATTAATTTTGAATGTGTCGCAACAGGTGGGCGGGCACACGAGACTGTTGGTGCTGAATGACAGCACAGTGATCAAGCCGCTGAACATACGCGAGTTGCACTTCTACCAGAACATTCCGGAGGACATCCAGAGTTTCGTGCCCAGATACAAAGGTGAGATCAGGCGTTTGCTCGGTACGCTTTTTTTTTAATGTTTTCGCTGAATGCCTCATTATCATTCATTGCATTAAATATTTATTTTTTAATTTCTATTCTATTTCATTACGTATTTATTTGATGTTCCGTTTTTTTTTTATTTAGTCTATAAATAATTTTTATTGTCTGTTGTTTATGCATTTTCGAGCACTAAGGAAGTTATCGCTTTATTTTTGTTCTCACTTTTTACGCTGTCTATTATATATTGTTTGAATGTTATAATAGAAAATCTTTGTATTTTATCAAGTATTTGCGTCATAGACGACCAAGTACCATAACGGCGCAATATCGCCGCTACATTTTTATCGACACGCTCGACTACCTGTCGACGCATTAAGCGTAGATGATGGAATAATATAATTAAAGTATTTTTGGATAAAACTTTCCTTGCTGCTCAAACTGAGCTGTGTGCACGAGAGAGATGTTTGAGTGGAGATGAACAAACCCGCCGACCGCCAATTGTTTTTTTTTTTATATAAATAAAATGATGCCACAGTAAAATTCTAATCTATCACTAATGTGCGATACCGTGAAAGTAACTGCAAAAATGTAACGCGTCGAAGCACACGGAAGGCTATGTTGGCCTTCCGTCCGTTTCGACGTCAATAAATTCAACCATAAGTTGGATAAGCTGTATTAAAGTGTGTAATTTTATATATTTTATTTGAACAAAATTCACCATACGAAATGTATTATAAATAATATTTCTTAGGAGACATCGCATATAATTAAATAAAAAAAAAACATTAATCTTTCCAGTAGAATAACTTAGAACAGACTTTATACTTAACTTAGCTTCACGCTGTATCCCTACCGGGATAGCCAGAGAAGTCCCTGTATACTTCGCCTAGTTTAGATTGTATACGATTTGTAAATTATGATTATGTAAGTATGTATATGGAAAGAGGGACTTACAGTACTGCTTATCTAACGATAAAAAATCGAATTTATCATTAATTAAGTCGACGCTTTTGATAGTAATGGAATCAATTTAAAAATAAATTTGTTAAACAAACATTGTATCACAGATAAGACATAATTATAAATAAAAGATAACATTACATTATTTTTCATAGTAATTTTGAAATAAATGAGATTTAGTTGAAAATGTATGTATGCATGACTGGCAATTGAATACCTTAGTAAGTGGTATTTGAAGTTCGGCTACGGTACGGTACGGTACGGCTGGTGGGTTTGGGCATGAGAGGGTGAGCGGGAGCGGGTCAGGGGTCAGGAACACAATATTAGTTTCCTTGTTGTCGCAAGGGTTGCGGCACTGCGGCGGGCGGAGCGACGCCGGCGGCTCTCCACACAACCGCCTCTAATAGCGCCCTAGCGGTAATTTTACATTATGGGTTTGTAAACCTTTACTTAAACCTACATTCACAACACTCACACGATTCTTTACAAAACACCACGTGGTGTAGTGTATCGCACTACACTACACTATCAAACCAAATACACCCATACACCCTCTTACAACGACTCAAAACAAAAGATATACAAACCCTTATTAAAATTACGTAAATTTTATATAATTTTCACTTATCATTTATTAAATTAATGGAAAAAGCACAATACCCAATAGTAAGTAAACACAAACTTTACAGAGTAGATACTAGAATATAAAATCATGTTAACGATTTCACTGCCAAACCTATCACCGATCACTTTAAATTTTTTATTAGTAAAATTCAAATGTTCAGTTCAATGCTGTAGCTTCACCGAGAAATATTAACTTGTAAATATTTAAATGGTTGGCAATAAAGATAAACTGATGCATAATATACTTATATAATAAAAATTAGTGTTAGAGTTTTTGTTGTACGGATAGCAGCAAGCAATGATGTGTGGGCCGTTTGTTACAGGCGTGATGCAGGCCTCGCATACGGGAGGCACCAAATTGGACAAGCGGTACTCGCCATGTTTCCGCGACGAGAACGGGCGCAAGCAGTCGCTGAGCGGGAAGCGCAAGCGCGACGACGTGTTCAAGTGCGTATCCGAGCGCGGCCCGCGGTCGCTTTCGAGCCGTCACTCCTCGACACTTGTCATGTGTCCTTTATCATATTTCAGAAACTAAGACGTACGCCGACGCGCGTCCGGCTTCGACGTCGCCATTAATTCATACCATCGCAATACTTACATGATTATCCCACTAACGCGAGCACACGGCGCGCCCCGAGTGTGACTTGCGTCGTGGAGTCTTGGTAATTCATACAGTTTGATTGCAATGTAACAATATAACAGATAACGCCAACTCTTGTGTTTCAATTAGCTCCTTATCGACGTCGTTCCTGTACCTCTCCGGCCTCACTTTATTTTAGTACTTTCTGTTACAGATTTAAAGTGCATCGAAACGGCAATGCTAGTGAAGTACTCAAAAGCATTGCGCATATGGACAACTCCAACAAGCAATGTAAGTTGTTAATGGGAATTATATAATCTTCCTTCACGACTATTCAATTTTAATCGTAATAAATAGGACGATATATCATAAAAATGTTTACTAGATTTCTTGATGATGGAGAACATAACGTCGTCGTACCGGCGGCCCTGCGTGCTGGACCTGAAGATGGGCACGCGGCAGCACGGCGACGACGCCAGCGCCGAGAAACGCACCAAGCAGATCGCCAAGTGCGCCGCCAGCACGTCCGCCTCGCTGGGTGTTCGCCTGTGCGGCATGCAGGTGCACGTGCCCGCCACAGGCGCCTGCGTGCGTCGCGACAAGTACTGGGGCCGTGCGCTCTCCGAAGACGGCCTGCGCGACGCGCTGCGCGACTTCTTTGCGGCCGGCGCGGGCGCGGGTCGCCTGCGCGCGCGTGTTGTTCGCCACGTGCTGCGCGACCTGGACGCGTTGCGCCGCGCCATCGCCAAGCAGACCAGCTACCGCTTCTACTCGTGCTCGCTGCTCATAGTGTTCGAGGGGGACGTGGCCGGCCCGCCGCTACCCGATGACGTCAGTGGCGGCGCGTCCTCCGAGTATGAGGGCGATGCGTCCGGCTCGTCCGAGTCGGCGCCCTCACCCGGCCACTTCGACATGTCCACACTGCACGACGAGATCTCGGGCGACGCGCGCGATCCTTTCGTGCCGCACTCAGAGGAGACCATGGGCGGTTACGAGGAGGCCGCGGGTTCGCCGCCGCGCCAGCAGCCGCCCAGCCCCGACTCGGCGGACAGCTGGATGGCCTACTCGTCCACCAGCAGCGAGTCGTGGCGCCACGAGAGCGAGCCTGCGCCAGCGGAGGCGGAGGCCAGCAAACGCGCACGCACACGGCCCACCACGCCGCCCGCGCACGCGCACCCGCACTTGCCCACGCCCGCGCCCGAGGAGCGTGTGGACATCCGCATGATAGACTTTGCGCACACGGCGTTCGCGGGCGCGGCGGCCGAGTCCCCGCTAGCCACGGCCACGCCGCACCACGGGCCCGACTGCGGGTTCCTCACGGGCGTGGACTCGCTCAAGCGCCTACTCACCGAGATTCTGCACCCGCAGCCCTACAGTTAATGAGCCCCGTCCGCTCTCTAGGCGACCCGCTGCATTGTCCTCGCCGGCCGCTGCCGCGGTCGACGACTCGACTGATATTGCCTCTGTGGAAGTAAACGCATACCGCTCCCGCCCCTACCCCGCCCCGCCGCAAAGCGCGCCCGGGCGGCCGCGCACTTAGTGAATGTTGGCGGTGCGAAACACGGTCATTTAAAAGTACGTTAAAAATATAATTTAATGGGACCCACTAGTTATTATAAAGTGTATTTTTAAGTATTACTATTATGTTATTCCAGAGTGATGTGCTTTCCCTTTGAACCCTCTGTGGAATGATGTATGCCTTGTCTGGTTGTTTTGCATTTAAACCTTTTGTTTACTCATTCTTTTGACATACAAATTTAATATTGATATCATGTGACACTATCAAAAGTAAACATTAGGAATCTTCATACATGTGCCCCAAAAGTGATTTTACCATTATAAAAGCATATATATAATGTCTTCTAAAATTAATAATAAATATTATGTATTATATATTATATACCACACTTTTGGATCGGAGTGACTTGCACTATTTGAGAGATAATATTGCATAAAACATTATTTATGTACAGATGTGAAAGATAATTTGATTTCTATTTTTTTATATCATTTTTTTTCTAATAAGCCGTTGTATAAAATAGAATATGATTTGTAAAGAGCAGTATTATTAGTGTTTGAAAAAATGATAAAACTATTCTTTGGACCTAAATTGATATTGGCATAGGTGCTAGCTAGTAATTTACACTGCCAAAGTTAATGTGTGACATAGGGACACTTGGACATTTGTGTGGGCATTGGGAAGTTGAAGCGTAGACGTGGAGACTTAGGCTGAACAGATAACAACCTCATATAATACCGTTTTAAAAAGATATATCGCCGGTTACGCAGACATGTGGTATAATTAAAAGTACTCAAGTACATCAAGATTATAAGCTGTCGTGGAACAGGGGCACAAGCGTTGACTTTCGCTACTCAACAAATTCCGCGGAGAGTATAGAACGGAGTGTCTTAACACTAAGTTCTGCGGAGGACCCTACTATATACAGGATACAGTGTGAAGCTGAAAAAGATTATTAGCTCAAACGATTAGACACTATAGAATAACGTGCCAAGGGCACTAGACGAAGCACGTGACGTTTGGGAATTTTGTCTTTAACTGTAATTTTAACATAGAAAAGTCTTGTCGACACAACAGAATATATTTTTATTTTTAGAGATAATTGACATCTTGTGAGATGACATACACAGTATATGATCCAGATAAAAAATCAAAAGTATGTTTTTTCTTAAAACAATGAAATTTTTTAGACAAATATATTTATACTTTATTTTCATTTGTACTGTATTTTATACAAAAGAACGACAATGTTTATAGTGTATGTTGACAATGTTTAACGATACATTGGCGTTCTTATCAAATAACAGAGTGACTACATTACATGATAATATTTATTTATTCCAAAAAAGTAATTTCCTGCTACAAACTCAATAGAAATCACGTCTTAGAGTGTTGAATGGCAGAACTCAACGCCGCGCTTTGCCTCTACACCACAGTGATGGAATGTAAATATAAATTTAAATAAATTTTTCATTTCCTCGGATCGAACCACAACCTATCGATTTTACAGTCACACCTTGCCCCTGCGCTACGACTAGCCTCTTTAAAAGCGAATAGGAGTGTTTTTGTCAGCACCACTAAACTAGTCAATTAATAAAAAAATCAAACAAAATAATTAATAAAATTATCGTTATAAAATAAAACGCCATTTGTTATGAACGACAGACGTATGCAGGCATAAAACTAACACAGGCACTCGGCCGCACACGCCTTATTCCGAAATCGAGTCGTAGTAGTTGGCAATAAAGTTCAAATTTATTTAACCTTTAGTTGTATTTCCGTAGTAGTGTTTGGTATTGGAATCTATGCGTAACTGCGTCACACGAAATAACAGGTATGGATAAACATCATGAAATGAATAAAAATCCTAAAAGTCTATCCTGCTGAGGTACCTGGATTTTTTTCTTTAGGTAATAGTATGAAATATTTTACGCTATGTGCTGTTTCCGTAAAAGGACCGCTGACTCTTTTACCTTGTATTTTAATATTAAAGTAATTCAGGAAAAAAAAACTTTAATGTCCGTACGGGCGTGTAATAGTTTTGTTTAATTATGCCACTCTTCTATTTAACCAACAATATATGTTTACATATCAAAGTAAATTTTATATAAATATAAATCGGTGCTAATGTTGTTCTGTCCGGGAGTCCACGTCTATGGTCAGTGTAAACAAGTGTATGAGGAGGATGTGATTGACCTCTAGCGTTAGCCAACATTCCTTCGTGCTGCATACGTGATTGTTTTTTTTTTACTTTAAATTGTGGGATAAATTTATAAAAAGTACCTGGTTTATTTAGGTTGCTAGGATGTATTATAAATTATCATTTATGTTTGTTATTTTAAATAACTGTATGACACTATTTTGTTAAATAAATTGTAGCTATTAAATTTCTTTTGTTTCATTTATTCCAAGCACTATCTATGTGTATTAAAAATATTTTGATCTTCAAGTGTTATTTTATTGCTCAACCTAATAAAATTACGGGAGTATATTGTATTAAAGAAGAGAGAAGTGCCAATATATATATATATATATATATATATATATATATATATATATATATA
>JBAIZZ010000203.1:9557-76076 GCA_037355905.1 Heliconius aoede | reverse complement strand
ATATATATATATATATATATATATATATATATATATATATATATATAAGAATTACGATAATATTTACATTAAAATTTAATTTACTTTAAATTAAATTTTAATGTGAATATCCTTTTTATCCTTAAAATAAGAAAAGACCAAGAGAGCCATTAAAAAGTTATTTTTAGTTACTTACAACTTAGAATTCTTTAAAATTGTTAATTATTCTTTTTACCAACGTAAATAAATTTACGTTGGTATATATATATACTTTTTACAAAAGTAAAGATTTAGAAAATTCGCAAAAAACGCATATTTGGACACTATTAAAAGAGTCGCTATTAAGTTCATATGGTACTTCCGGTTAATCTAGAATTATGACATTTTGCAGCTAGCATGATCTACAGTAAGTAATAGTTCAAGTTTCAAAAATCTGAAACTATACATTTGTAGTTAAATCCTAAAAATAATACCCTTAAATAGAAGAAAAAAACCGTATTACGACACTAAAAGGGAATTAAAGTCAATAGAGTACTTCAAATTGAGCTAGAATTATTAAATTAAACAGCTAGCCTGTACATGTAGTACAAATTCAGAAAACAAATTGAAAACTATACATTTGTGCTTAAATCCTTAAAAATAATAGGCTTAAAAGGGGAGAAATTTGGTACCGCTAGTTCAAGTGAGGTATCAGGCTGACTAAGCTAAGCCAGTTTTCAGCTCTATAACGCTCTAATTTTTGTAAGGAATCCTCGGTACAAAAATTCGGTGGGTGCGTCCGACTCGCGCTTGTCCGGTTTTTTTAAACTATTTACTTAAACTCGAGAATGTATCTTTAATTAAGGCTGTATGTTATAAAGCACTTGCTAAATTTATTTAGAGAAAAAGCAATTGCCGCCATTTTACTTGGTCATTTTGTAGTTACCATTACGGAAGTTATTGTTAAAGTTATAATTAAAAGAAACGCCATAAATAAAGAACCACAACAAGAAATTAAAATCAAAAATATCCACAAAGTAGAGTTACAATGAATGATTCAAGTGATGTTCAAGCTTTGGCAAAAATATCAACTGTTGTGAATGAATTCAGATGTAATGTTTTACTCTCTACAAAATCTCTAAAAGGTTTAAATTTTTTAAATATTTACTCAAATTACCAAGTTTGGACTTGAAATAATATAAGTACGTCTCGAGTGAACGGAAATTGTATACCTACTTACTAATATGTAATTTTTATTATAATTTTGATATTTTGTATCTAGATAGCATAACACGCCGTACCAAATTATTACTAAAAAGTAAAAAGTTAAAATTATGTGTCTTTTAATTAACATTTTATGTTGACAGTTGAAAGGTACCTTGCAAAAAAATTACAAGGGCAAAATAAACAACTAAAGCAAATATGTAATTTTTCAAGTAACGATGATTTAAAATTGAAAACCGAGATCAGGCTAGCTGCAGAAAACAATAAAAGGTAAGTTTTTGTTATACCTACTAACTATACTGCAATGCTAAATGCTACATACATTTTTTCGTATATATTTTAGTTCACAAGAAGCTTTCGAGATTATAAAAAGAGGAAATGCAAATTTGAGGGTGGAGCGTTTATTAAGTAAAGAAGAAACAACTGAAAGACTTAACTCTAATATTAAAAAATATGAAAAGCTTTGGATAGCAAGAAAACAGCGAAATGAAAATATTCCTTTCGTTAAAAACGACAGGAAACCACACGATAAAATCACCAATTTATATAAGGAGAAACAAAAATTACTTGACGATATTAATAAAAAGAAATATGAGCTCTTTTGTTCAGATAAAATATATATAATAAAACTAGCAAGATATATGATTCATGAGAAACCTATTACTCTTAAAAAAATAAAGAATAAACGAGATGAAGTAAATAAACTGATTAAAAATATTCAAGATGTATCACATTCTAATGAAAGTGCCACTGTATTGAAAGTACAGTCAACAGTTGATACACTTGGGTCATATGCTGCAAAAACTGTACAAGATTCTTGGCCCAATCTGTCTATGTTTGTCGATAATAAAATCATACTAGTACGTTAAAAATAATTTGATATAAGTTTTTTTGAACATAAGAATTGAATTAACATTTATATAAATGGATTAATTTTGTTTTAGGTGCCAAAATTACAACTGCAGAGTGTAGAGACTGATTTAGACTTTTTCGGAAATAAATTAGATGAGGTAAAACCATTTCGCAAGCATTCACTAGTTGAGTACATATGGTTGTGTCTATAAGCTGCGTTACGCTCTTTATAGCAGGACACATTGCGAGTTTAGTGGCAGAGCTCAAAGCCGCGCTTTGTTCTTTTACCAGAACGAGAAATTAATTACTTTATTCAACATTCTTTTACAATCTAGGAATAATACCATAATTATATTTTTATTTATTCAATTTCCTTTTCGTATTTATACATCGCAGATAAACAAAATAGAAAACATATCTACGAATAGAGTTGATTCTGAGTCTTTAAATAATCAGCCAAAGAAAATAAACATGGAACTGATGATTGAAGAAGCATACGTTTCGTCATATTTTCCAAAAAACAATGAAAAATCTGTTGACTTGAAATCCAATTTGTCCGAAAAAAAGTTGATTCATATATTGAAAGATGAAAAATTAGACAAAACTGAAACTTTTGAAATTCTAGCTAAAGTTAACAGTGGCGCGTTACAAACCATTGATCGAATAGGACAAAATGTCCAGAAGAAGATTGTATGTCACAAACAAGTAAGTGTTTTAAATAACTAATAAAATTATAAATATATTCTTAAACAGCTAGCAGATACGAGATCAAATCGAAGTATGCTGTCAAAATTATACATTTAAGCTAGAAGTAAGTTCTGTACTGTACAGCTATCTTGTATTGAACTTTTTTACGTTAGATGTTATTATATGTACTATATAGCGTGCGACGGTAAACGTGCCGGTTGTTGGTTCGATTATCACTCGGGAAATTAAATATTTAACATTGTTATTTTTTCGCTTTGGTAACGAGATAAGGCGCGGCGTTGAGTTCCGCCATTCAATGACTACACATTTCGGTGGAAAACGGGAAGTATTTCTGCATGTACCGTTTGTACCGCACACAGCGTCAAATCAAAAAAATATATACAATTTTGTTTGCGTGCGTTATAACATGTTGCTTTTATTTATCATTGATTTTCATTTAAGTAAAGTTTCAAGACTTAATGTATGGACAACTATTATTAGTGTTTTTAATAATATAGTTTATTATATGTCTATAATTCTCTATGCTTTAGAATGAAAATCCAGGGGAGGATAAGGAAAAAAATGAAGAAATTATTTATACAAATATGCCTGTAGCGTCCAATGTGTTGATGCCTCCTACACAATTTTTGGATTTCAGTCAAGTAATTATTGTTTTTCTTACAACGTACCTAGTCTGGTTTTTATATTAACTGTGTTTTATTATCATAGCATATTTAGAATTTCGTGAGACATGGTAGTGATATATGTGAATTATCTAATATTTCATAAGTAGATAGTTGCAAGTAGTTTTATAATTCGTGTAGCTCCAGTGGCCTATTACTTTTACCGGAGGGACGTCTACCGATGGCCTCCTTCCCTTTTGCTCTGTGCCTACGGGATAAATGCTAAAAAAAAACGATTTGACTTTTTTCGACATAGTAGGTACATATATTTTGGAAAACCGTTCGATGGTCGGTAATATACATTAAAAAAATTTAAAGATGTAATTTTTTTATCATCAATTAATGTTTATTCGTTTCAGAATGAATTTATTAACTCACAAGGCCAAATTCATGCCGAGGAGAAAATTACTAAGGTTATTTACAACTTGTACTATAACTATATAATTTATATTATAACATGTAGGTATATGTAATTTAGACTTTACAATATTATGAATTTGTTTTTAGAATTCTCAAGAAAAAAGAAAGAAAGTTATTTTCAATGAAATAATGTCTGTTAAAAGTACCGATATAATTGATTTGGAGAAACCAATGGACGAAGATGATAACAATGATTTCAACGTCAGCGCCACTAGCGACGAAAATAACCAAAAAATTAAAGAAAACGTATTCAAAACGCACAATCTGGACGCATCACCGCAATTTACTTACACCAAAAATTGTATAACTTCGATGGTACAATGCTTGAATTAATATTATTCCATGCTAAACATAGTCCGTCGTAGCGCAGTAGGAATGCGTTTGAGTGTAAATGCGATAGTTGTAGGTTCGATCCACTTGGGGGGGAATTAATTATTTTTATTTCCTCCTGACCGACACTCCATTCGGTACACACAGCCCAAATTTTGAGGATATTCAGAGTGTGGTGGCGGAACACAAAGCCGTAATTTGTCTTCTTATTGGAGCGAGGAAATTAAAATAATTCATTCCCATGAGTCGGAGTTGAGCTTGCCTGACGTCGTTAATATAAACTTATATAATTTTTAAGCGATCTGAAAATGTAGTCAAATCAAAATTTTTTGATGAAAACAACAAAAATCTGTCGATGGATGTTGAAGAGAAACCTGCTGAGGTCAATAAAGTTGAATCCAGCCAAAAAATCGATGATGATGACATTCCTCCAGAAACTATTAACGAGGTACTTCATTTAATTTTTACTAATATAAAACAAGTGCTAGGCAGTCTTGCCTATTGATGGTTCCCTATAAATTTTATGATTATAGGACAATAGGAAGTACAATTTAGAAAAATTGACAAACTTAAGTTTGCGGGCGTATGCATTTTATGTTTGAACTTTGGAGATATATTTAAGATGTAATCGTTTTTCGTAGTATTACCTTCGTAGCAGTTCCTTTTTCGTAGTAGGTAGTCTCGTAAAGTGGTCTCTAATGATGGACAATACTTTGAGTAATGTCATTGTAAGCATTATATTTTAAATTATTTTTTTTTAAACAAAAAAAACTTATTCAAGGTCCTATTATAAATGTCGAATTTTCAATGTTTTACTTTATGTTTCCATAACTTTGTTGTGGAACCCTATAAATATTCAGAATATATTTTTTTCCCCTTTAAAGATTTTTTTTTAATAATTGTGCAGTTGTAATTAATTTCATAATTATATCTATACACACAAAATAAAATTTATTACATATGAAAAATATATTTTAAGAACAAAGATGGTGCACAAAATGACACACTCATGTCAGGTTTCTTGTTGACACATGGCCAAAAAGGAATCGTAGATTCTTTGGATGTATCTGTCAGTACACAGGGTTTTGACGAGAGTGATTTACTTCCTCACATTGGTAAGTTTTAACAAGTTTATTTATTTTTATCCTGTATCACATACACTAACTTCGCAGGGTAGGCAGAGTGAACGTAGTGTTAAGACACTATGCTTCCTAATTTCTGCACCCGTTTTATCTCCTGTATCGGAGGAAAGTAATGAAAATTTAGTAGCTGAATTAGAATTCAATCCACAAACATTAATAACCATACTGTAATGCTATGGCCCTACATTTAGTAAATAATATGCTTAAATAGAAATGCATATTTTGTATAAATAAAAATTTCAGTGTTGTAATTTTTATTTATTTGTAATTGTATGCTAAAATTTTTTACTTAGATTTCAATCTTCTCCTATCCCCAAAAGCTGATGAAGAAAAGCCAACAACTAGTGGTAATGCACAAGTAATATCACAAGAACATCCCAATTTCTTATCAGGTAACCTTAACATAAGTTATGAATTATAATATATAATTTTTTCTAGCTTCATATTTTATTCCATGTATTGATCATTTCTCCCAGTGGGAATTGAATCCAGTCACTACTACATCTACAGTGAACCACTCTGCTGATCATAGATATTGGCCTCAATATTTTAACTTACATACTATGTACTAGTAAACACTATTCTTATTTTTTTGTTATTTTAATATTTACTTGTAGGTGCAAAAAAGAGAGGCTGGTCATTCTTTGAAAATCAACAACCTGAAGATAAATGTTCTACCACTCAAACTCCAAAGAGTAATTTTACTTTTGCATTTGGTGGAGATGCTAAGAAGCCAAGAGGTGGTTTTTTCAGTCTGTTTCATTAAATTAATTCTTTATTTCTTGGTACTAACATTAAATTGTCATGTTCATTAAATATATAATAAAAAAAAAGTTTGTTTTATTTATTTATAATTTATTGTGGGTGAGTGGGAGATTTAACATATTATTGATGTAGCTGACATGCTCTGACAGCTATTAATTGCAACAAAATGAACAATGGTGCAAACACTTCACTGTACTCAATAGCCGAGTCACCCTGAAGCTTTCTACATAGTAAAAACTTGAACACAAATGTTAACCCTAAAAATATACAACTCCAAGAAGCTCTGTGTATAGAGGCTTTGTATGAATGTTCCAAAGTCATCCTTATACACACTATACAACAAAAATATGCGTTCATTGCATCACTTACAAATAAGGGAGCGAATATTGTCCACCATGCACTGTTCACCACACCATCAATTTTGAGAGCTAGTAAAGCAGTAAATATTGTTATAGTTATTAAGTTTATCCATATTTCGAACACTGTCAGTCCTATCCACATAACAATTTCACTTAATGTAAAAAACATTTTATTGATTAGCACCAAGCAATACTGTCCTGAATATCCTGATATGAATAGAGGATGATTGCCTGATCTGTGCACCGAAATCTACATCATCTGTTAGCGGCTCCAGGTCATCTGTTAAAAAATATATTGATCTTAGTTAGTTATATAGAGTCATAGGTGCAATATAAGAAGTATATATGAATTTATTACCGATTAAGTCTACTGTTCCAGTGTTAACTTCAATTTGACATGTTCCAGCATACAATATTTCAAGTTGCAGGGCAAGGTTGCAGCATCTCTGAATAGCAGCACCTAGTCCGTGCAATATGATTTCCTTTTCTCCTCTAGTAAGAAGTTCGCAACATTTGTCCAATTGAGCCTTTCGGGGAAAACAAAAATGTCATTTATGTACGTATACATGTCAATAAAACATACTTAGCTTTGATTCTGTGGTTACCTTAAAATGGGTCTTCTTGGTTACATAAATAACATTGTCGCCCTCAACGGGCCTCGCCGGTACTCGTTTTTTAAGAGCATATTTTTTATTCGGTATACGTTTCGTATTTTTATGATCTAGTTTCTTCTTTCCAATGTTTTCATCTGCCATATTGCTTGACAAATTTGAGGTAATCTGTCAGTCATAATAGATGTTAAGTGTTACCATATCCGTAGTTCTTGAACTGTAAATGGGGTCAATAGCACCACTTTGAGACTTTATGTTACATTTTACAATGTTTTCGACCTTAAATACAAAAACAATTTCTATTTTCATATGAGTATTCACTTTGTACTAATAAGTGCTTATAAGGCACCATAAAGGTTTTGTGTCTATTCACCCCATTAAATAGATATTTTTCAAATAGTTGTTTATACTTAACTACACCAGAATATCATCAACTATTTATTATACAAATATTTAAGGAATTATTTATGCGTTATAATATAATTCAATTATTAGGAACAAAATGATAATATGGTTTTGAATCACGTCTAAATTTGACATATTAACTAAATTATTGTTTTACTAAATCGAGGTTTCTTTTAATTTTAAATTTATCATGCTTTGAAATGAAGATATAAGAACAACAATACTTAATTGGGATTATATTAAGAACATTATGTTAATAATAAGCTAGAAATGGGCTGTGTGTGCTGCTCTTTAAGTTCATTTGTGTCCATCGTTTTAGATGCTTTAGAGAGGTAATAAATATGAAGAGTTTCATAATAATTGGAGCCATCTTAATAATAATATTAATAAAATTTACTCTGCAATCAGTTGTTCAATATATAAAGACGAAAATAAAATTATATTACAACGGAAAAAAATAGTTTATAGTTAAAAACTATTTTTCTATTTCAGAGTTTCATTATGCACCGTGTGTGCTATGTTAACATGCTGTTTGATGATAACAATCATAACTGTGATGGTCTTGGGGGTTGGCATCGGTTTCCACTATTGTTTTGTTCAAAATTCTGTTGAAGCCATGGGTACGTTAAAGTAAAAATTGTAGCATAAAATCGATTTTCAACAAAGACTGATATTTTAGAATATTTCTATTCTAAATAGTCAGCTGAGGCTAGTTGTGGCGCAGAGGCACAAGTATGTGACTTAAACGCGACTGGTTGTTGCTTCGATCCTCATTCGATTTAAGTTAGATTTAATTTTTTTATGAAATAAAGTCAACTTCACCTTATTTTTATGTCAATGCTAATTAGCAAAGCGAAAGTTTAGCTAAATTAAGCAGAATATATTAAACACTAAGTTTTCTTCTATAGAGATCATAAATATAATTTTTGAGGCGCAATAAGTGTCATAATTTTTAATTTAGAAAAAGCTGCGGAAGCCGCCGGCGCACTGCGATCGGGTCCACCGCAGCGAGGTCACGTGATGCGTTCTGTAGACAAGGCGGTGCAGCGTGGGTTTGCTCATCGAGTCGCCCGCCGCGATGTCGAAAACCCACCTGAATCGAATAAAAGGAACTTAACTTTTAATTTCAACACCACTACTTTGTTTAGAAAAATCACTGTCGTTTAAAATTGTTAAACATTGTAATGTAATTATAGTACAAATAAATTGTTTTCCGTTTACGAAAATGAATTTTTGAATAAAAAAATATTAAAACATGTTAAAATATTTATTACTATTCATTCCATAAGTATACATAATACAAAAAAACAAATTGTAAGTCATAAAAAATAGTAGCAAAGTTTAATTTTCAAGACGCACTCATCAATATTGGTGGTTCTGTACTATTTAATGGCCTAAAGAAAGGTAAAACGGTAGATGTGATGTTCTTAGAGCGTCGAAACCTGCCAATAAGCCTCCGCGCTAGTTCTCGCTCCTGTGAAGACAGTTCTGGCTCTCGTGGTGGTCTGTATATAATAAAAACGATTAATATTTCATAAAGAGTATATACTATTTTGCCCTACCCTACTATATAGTAGGGTAGGGCAAAAAATAAATAAATTCAAATCAGCTAAGACGTCTACAGCTAACCTCAGTCATCAGTGCGGCCACGACTCGTCGGCTATAGCACTCGTACTCGAATAAGAGAGTGAAGTACTTTTTGTACTCTGCAAAGCTCGGTTAATGCCTCCAAGTTGTTATGATAAATATATAGATATTTTTTTAAAATTTCAATGAAAGAGAAATGTAATACGCTTTTGTATATTAAGTATAAGCAGATTATATGTCAGCCATATGTATACCCTATGCAGATCTTGATTTGCCACTCTTTGAACTTGGAGCTATGATCCCTCAGTGAATACATTGGCACTATCGTCCGCATAAGAGAATATTCGTCCCCCAGCGCATTCAAGGTTACACAGTTCATTTATATATATTTATTCAGAAAAGTGTTGGGCCAAGGACACTCCCCTGTGGCATATCACCTCGCATTCATCATATGTAGATAATAATTATTATAAGTGCTGCTATAAAAGAATGGCAAACCTTTCTGTTTCAAGAACAATAAGTGGGGTTTCTGATGTCTCTAAATAGATTTGTTCGCCTGGTTTCTTCGTTTGGTACACCTCTGTAACAATGCATTTTAAATGTACTTATTCGTATTATAAAGTTTTTAATTTGGCAGTACGAGGCACTCGGAAAACAGCGAAATTCCGTATAAATATTCAAACAGCAGAGTTTGAACCCGTGGTTTGTTATTGAAACTACACACAACAAAAATAATATTCAATTTATAATACAAACCAAGCATAGGCGCGGGCGCGTGTTCAACTTCGGACTGGTTGACAGCGACGAGTCGTACAACAGACCTGCCCTCCTGTCCCATCCTCCGGCCTCTTCCTACCACTGTCGATTCTGTCGTCGATCTCGACGACACTAGAAGAATTCATTCATTTAAGGTATCACACACTCCATTTAGTAGGCTTCATCTCTAAATAGAAGTGGCGGAACTCAATGGCATAACGAATTCTATCGCACTGTCTTAATTGAGCGGGATAATGGAAAAAAAAAACTAATAAGCCTGGATGCGAGCAAGATAAAGGTTCTGGTATTTAAAGAAATGAAGAGAGGACGGAACGCAATTCCAGAACAATTGAATGGTGGTGGAAGTGGTATATTTGAGAAGTATGTCCAGTAGTGATGGAAGAGATGAGTTGGATGTGGAAAGGCGTATTGTTGCCGGTAATAAGGTTACCGGAGCCTTAGCTGCATTGATGAGACGGCGCAACGTCAGCACAGCTGCGCGTGTGCCGATGTTGTTATACGGCAGCGAAACTGCCGTGCGTATAAATGCTGTGGAGATGTGATCTCTTCGGAGGATATGCGGAGTCATCTTAGCTGATCGAATCCGCAATGAAGAGATACGCAGAATGGCAGGTACTAGCGAGAATGTCACAAGTGATGAAAGAATAGCAAGAACGATTTATAATAAAACACAGCTTACTAGCAAAAGATGATAGTTCTTTTTGTGCGTAATGGTAGCCAACGGAAATGCCATAGATCATCAACACGATGACGCTGAACATCAGCAGCATCAGCACGAATGCGCAACAGGTCCACGTTAAAACTCTGAATAACAGCGAATATTGTGAATATATATTCTGAATATTGTGCATTTATTTAATTATATAATTAGATACCCACTGCTGCTGTGGAATGTTATTTTCTATCACTCATAAGACAAATTGCGGTGTGAAGTTGGGACTCTCAACAAGTAAGTATGAGTACATTGTTGTTGAAATTCGCTATCTATTATGCAAAGCTACTAAATCGGTAGAAAAGGTTACTTTAAGGTTCCTACGGCCAGAATTTTAAATAATATTTGGCACAAACACATTACAAACCTCTCCACGCAAAATATCGTAGAACAAAATAGTGACTGCAGCAACCCCATCTCCTAAATTGAAAATTGAATCAAATTTTAATTATTATTTTTCACTTTTAAAATTATAATAGAAGCTCATAATATGCATTTGTTATTTAATGTATTTTTTAACATATATTTAAATTACGTTATGTTCATTAATATAATGCCAATTTTTATCATCGAGTGTCGTATTAATCGTCTTTGGTCACAGATGTTTGTAAACTTGTCATAGTAACCTAAAAACAACAATAAAGAAGGTCCTAGCAGCAAATATTTTAATTATATAAATGTATTCTAGTGATTGAAGAATGGCGAATTGAATTCTAAATATTTAATTTTCTCCAGTGGGAATCGAACCCACAATCTTTCGCGTTTACGGTCGCCCCTGCGCCACGACCTGCCTCGGTCTCTAATGTTATTATTACAATTTTAATAAAGCACTAATGGTAAGGAATAAAAAAATGAAAACAGTCAATATTAATTTTATTGAACGAATTGTACAAAAACAACAGTTTTAAATTCAATACTTAAAACACAACCAATCCTTTCAAATTCACAATTTACAAAAAGATATGCCACAAAATTATAAAATTTTTTAATCTAAGATTTTATTTAACACAAATGACATCTATAAATATTACTTACATCTCGTCTTGTGGAGTAAATCAGGAAAGTAGAAAAAATTATTGATTAAGTAAAAAAAAATACATTTACACAATAACATATTCACATAAAGTGGTTTTTTCAATATATAAATTTTTTTTTGGAATATTTTAATGTCCAATTAGTACATACTATTTAAATTGTAAATTCTACAGTTTAAATAAATAAATTACAATAGTTTTTTGAGCGTTTTATTAATATATCAACAATTATTTAAATAAAAATTAATATCAAAGTTGAAAATATTTACAACAAAATTATTGCTCAAAGTGACGATAAGAGAACGATATAAATGAATAAAAGAATAGAATTAATTTGATTGTGCGTCATTTATATCAAACTAGTTCCTTAATATATTTAACAAGTGTAAATAATGTAACATATAAAAAATAGGTGTAAATGATTACGATAAGGACGAAGTAAGGCACACATTTCCATTTTATCTTAAAATTTAGTACTTAAATGCTTTATTTTTACATACATATACGAAAAACAAAAAAAAAAAATTAATATCAATGTTAAGAAATGTAAAAGATTATGTGAATTTACATGTAGTGGATGAATATTAAATATTGAATTACAGTGTAAATAGTTTAATAGTTTTAAATGAATAGTTAACATACAGATTTAATATCTAAGTTATAATTGAAATTTTTGAGTTTTGATGTTTTTTTAAATGAAATATAAATAATATTTTTATGTCCCCACATATAAAAATATTATATTTTTTATACTTTGGCTCGTATATTTTTGATTGGATTTATTTATATTATTGTGGAAGAAAAATGTAAGTGACAATTACATTTTTCAGATAGCAAGACATAATTTTTTTATTAGCTGATAAATATATATATATATATGAATTTTAGAGTAAAATTTAACTATACTTTTTCGTTGCCTAATGCACTTGAATGGAATAATGTACGTCAGTCTTTAATAACTTTTATTAGTGAGATCGTTTAAGACCAGTTTATTAATTGATACACAATGATATAGGATAATCCCATATGAGGAACTCGATTTCCATTTAGATAGTGCTGACAGTGGGAATTAACACTATATTTTAAGCCACATTAGTGTAAATTATTAATATATTATTTATTTTGTTTCAAATCTACAACCATTTCAGCCGTGTGGTCCCGGCTTAGAATAGGATCACCCTGGTACTGTCGGTGTCGTAAGAGGCGACTAAAGTACGTGTGGAAGAGTCACGTCGCCAGTAATGGCAACACGCATGGGCAGACTCGACCGGATTTAATACCACCCCCGGCATTTAAAACCGGCGTGAAGTAGTGGCCCTTGCCACTGCGTTTCGCATTAGGTAATGCCGGGCCCCGCTGCCCTTCATCTCCACCTTAAAGGCTGGCAACGTACCTGTGGCTCCTCTGGTGTTGCATGGGGTCGTGGGCGGCGGTGATCACTTACCATCAGGTGACCCGAACGCTCGTTTGCCTTGTCCTCTCCCATAAAAAAAAAAAAACCATCGCGTTTACGGAGAATTGCTATGTAGTTGAGCAACGACGGCCTCAGTACAAGATAGTCTATCTTGATTGAGAATCATAATATTAAAACAAATCCATATCGGGAGTAATTCGATAATTTATTACTTTGTCCGTACTAGACAGTTATTGTGCATCTTATTTGAGAAATATTAGAGAAAACTATAGCATTAAACTTTCCAAAATCTTAAATTAAAAAAAAAATAATTTGCCTAGAACTTTGTCGTAGATTGTTTGGTTGATTATAAAATTAATTTTTGCATTTTAACAGAATAAATAATATTTTATTTACATTTCATAGTATTTCATCAATGGTAGCTTTCATATTTCTTCTTATCTCATATTTTTATCTATTATAAATATTGCCAACATAAAGCAAAAATTAATTTCATTCACCCTTTTATTTTATTGAGGAGAGGTATTATTTCGGATATTTATTTATTTTTTAAAACTTACTTCTAAAGCTAGCTTTAAAGCGACCACGACTCGTAGACCGTACTTTATTTAGGTTTTTATTTCTTTTCGCATGAGTTATGACTCATATGGAATGAAAACCTATACTTCAAGCAAAAAGTTGTTGCTATATATATATATTCTTGAATGTAAAGATAATCTAAATTCCATTTACCTTTTTACTGTTTAGCATGTAATAATTCCCACAATTGTAATTCAGATAACGCAGTTTTTAACTCATGTTGTAACTGATTTACAATAGCAGGTGCCGCCAGTGAAGTGGCTGCACCCAGCGACCACGAGCGCACCGTGCCAGTGAGGGCGCTGAGGGGGCCGAGTCCGCTTATGTGGAGGTCCATGCCACTGTTAAAAATTAGATTTAGTTATAAGATGAGGTTACAAGTCTTTATTGCACACTTGAAAAGATACATATCAATTTTAAATGGTGTATATAAACTGTCGGTAGGAAAAAATCTAAAAATGAGGTACGAGGAACTGGTATATATATATATTTAGCTAAAACTATGTTTCTTTGATTCATTATTGTATTAATTTAAAAATGTAAACCAATAGTAATATAATTTTTGTTATTCAGTTCTAGCATCTATATTTAGACAAGAAAATAAATTTCTTCGTTATTCATTAACCGATGAAACGAAGGTCAAATATAACTAATACATGAAAAATAGTTAATTTTTAAATTTGCCTACATATTACATACACTACGATCGCTACTCACTCGAGGCGCTGCAAGCGCAGGTCGTCCAGCTGCGCGTAGGGCTCCCAGCGTGCGAGCCCCACGCTGAGCGCCACGTGCAGCGCGTTGTCCGCCAGCGCGCCTGCCACGCGCCCCGCGCATGACACACCCACGCCCTTCATGCGGTATGAGTCGTAGCCCAGCTGGATTGTGAAAACAAAATAATCTACTAAAAACTCTTTAATTTAAAACAAATTAAGTTAGGTTCATACTATATCCTGCACGCAGCAGGGTAAGCAGAAGGAACCTAGTGTTAAGACACTTCGTTACACACTAGGCAAAGGCACATTTAAACTAACATTTTAATACAATTTTAAATATAACTAACCTGTAAATCCTTTATTTTAAGAGTAACATGAAAGCTGGTTTTCATAGGATCGGGTCGAGTTACGCTGACGTCGTTGATACGATTGATGGTCGCCAAGTTCTTTACCCACCCTGTATCGGTATCAAATTTGCCTATAAAAGATATTGGTCCTATCTGAAATTATTATAAGACTATTAAGAGTTTATAATCTAGGAGGGTTTTAGAATATACAAAAAAAATTGACTATATGTGATCGTTGTGAGTGCGATTTTCATTCAAATATAAAAATCAAATCAAATCAGCTTCAGCAGGATAGACAAAAGGAACCTAGTGTTTAGACACTCTGTTCCCAAGTTTCTGCCGAATTTCGGAGGATTTGCGTGTTGAATGACGGAACTCAACACCGCTCTTTGTCATCATATGTATATGTATGTAGATGCGCATTTAACATAAATAAATATTAATAAAGTAAATGGTATGGTACCTTATGAAAAAAAGTTGCATGTAATGGAGGTAGTTCTAAAACTTCTCGACATGTTTGAAAGAGAGTTCTTCTCATATTTATCAGAACTAAGTCCACAACCCTGTTACCATTTAGTGCTAAATTGTCAACCATTGATCTGTTAACATATAAAAAAATTGGAAATTATCATGTTCAGATTTTATTTTGAAATAAGAATTGTTGGATATTCCATTTATCGAGGAATTAATTAATTAAGATAGATTATTAAAAAAAAGTAATAATTCAATTAAATTTTAATTTTAAATATAATTATGAAAACTTACATATACGCCTCCAACATACTAGGGTTACTACATACGACATCAGAGACACTTGTGGCTTGTCTTAGCACTTGACTCAAATGCCTTTCCAATTTCTGTTGAAGCAATGCAAAGAGGGGAAGAGATATCGCAGCTGTAAGCGGCAGATCATCTGAAATAAGGGGTAGAATTTCTATAATAATATGTCACTAACTATCAATATATTTATATATAATAAACTATCGTGTTTAGACATTTAGTTAACTTTGCAATATCACAGCTTAACTTAAATTCACAATTACAGAGGGAACCTAGTGTAAACTCCATTGCGTGTCGAGTAGCGGAGTTCAACGCCACGATTTGCTTCGACACCAGAGCAAAGAAAAGAAACTGTAAATTTAAATAAATATTTCAATTCCTTGAGTGGGGATCGAATTCACAACCAGTCGTTACAGTCAATACTAAAAATAACACATTTCTGACCTTATGACAAGTCAATATTAAAGTTGTGTATATTTTTTTTTATAATTTGATAAAATAAATACAATAAGTCTTTATCAATATTTTATGTTCTGCATCAAATAACATTAAATAGTGATAAGGTATTTATGTATTGTTTTAACATTGATTTATGTTATAATATGCATTAGATAAATAAACCAAGAGTACATTATAATATACACTTATTAAAATAGTTATGTAGTTATAGTTAGTTTGTTAGCTTTAATAATTGAGTCTATAAATATCTGTAAAACAGATTTTTTGTGGTTTAAATGTAAATTAGTTTCTTTATATCTTACCTATATGTTTGGCAAGTTGCTCTGTAGTTAGAAAGTCGTAGCCCCCACTTCTTTGTGGTGATGGCCACGATAACTATAATATAAAATAAGATTTTAATTAATGTTAAATCATTGAATACCGTTTTGGGCAGGGGCTCCAGTGTGTGACTGTAAAAGCGATAACTGTGACGTTGATACTCGGTCACTCTGGGCTATTAGATGTTGATTGTTTTCATTTACCCTACTATGTGCAGAATACATAATGAAGTTTCAAGAAAAAAAAATCATTTAAAAGAATAAGTAATAGAAGCAAGGTCTACTTAAATATTAGCATTTTTATTAATTATTATAATATATAAAATATAGCAGGTTATAAAACTTTTAGTCAAAAAATCTATATGAAATAATACTTAGCCCACCAACAATGAGTGAGGTGTGGCATCTTAATTTTCAGATGGATGATCAGATTTTGTTCTTAATCATAGTTCATTATTTAACTATTTTGAAATTATCAGCTTTTTTCTAATTATTTCTTTAGTTTTTGTGTAGAGGGTTCTAACTATCAACTATTTAAATTTTAATGTTTAAGCTTTTTTTAAATATTAGCTTACCTTAACTAGTACCTCATCATGGATAAATTCTATGCCAAGATTAATAAAGGAATAAGCATCATCCTCTAGTACTAAGCCTACATTCACATCTGCCAACATATTTGATAATGTTATACTGAAATATATAAAAAAAGGTATAATTTATTGTAAGAGCATGGTGTTTGACGATAAAAATGGTGGTTGTGAGGTAGATTGTGATTTCTATGATATCATGACAAAATACACTATTAAGTTTTGCCATTCAATGAGCATTTCTCAAAAATGTAAGGGAAAGAGAATGGAGTGTTTTAAGCATTCAGTTACTTCTGTTTACAAGTTATGAAAAGTGTTAAGTAGTTTTTTATGGTTAGTTATATAAAAAGTAATTAAGAATTGATAATTATAAATAAATATTTTTTAATTAAGATTTTATTTAATTGAAATATATCTAAACAAACCTTATATCCTTTACAAGCAAGACCTATAAATTTAATAATGACATAAATAAAAATAACTAAAGAATATGTCATATAAATAAATAAAAAAAAGCAGCCACCATATTGCAGTAAGGATAGTATCTGACTGTACTTTCCTTTCGTTTTCCTGCAAGAGGTAAAGTAATCTAAAAGTAAAGTATTCTTACAGAACATGTCCTTCAGCCATGACAGGTATGAGGTTGTAAAGGTTTTCATTAAATGCACTATACAATCCTTTTACACTCACTTCTCCAAGTGAGCAGCGTAATGACAGGGACATTGATTTTAGGTCCAAAGATACTGATTGCATGTGAAACGTTGGAGTCCTAACTAATTCTAATCTTGATAAGTTCCTGGAAATAAAGGTGATTTAATCACATATAGATTATAAATTTATCACTTATTGAATATTATTGGTATCATATCATATACTTACACTTGTGTATTTTTAGCAAAGTAAGATGTATCTTCTAAAGTATCTGATTTAGGCTTTTCACCATTTTTTGTTTGTTGCAGAGCAACGTTAGTAAAGCTCTGAAACATTTAAAAAAAAGGGTAATATTACTTTTCTTGTACACCAAAAGTAGTTAAAATTTTACATAGTAAAAATTATTGAAAGTGGTAGATTAAGTTTATTTACTCTTTTGATAACATCTTGAAGATTTGGTTGAATTTTTGTTAGGTGCTGATCGAGCTCCTTTTCTATATCCACAGATTCTTCTTCCGTCATTTTCTGGTAACCATTATTCATCACAAAAGTTAATTAATCGGGGCACAGTTTAATTTATTTATTACTAATTAAAAACAAAAATTTCAAACATATTGGAAAATGAGTGTCGTATGCCACATCAAATTTGACAACCAAGAAGACAAATAATAATACAATTTGACAATTGACATTTACGTATTGTCAATTTTGTAAGTCACTATGGCTTGTTGACATTTTATAAATCAAAAAAAAGCGAAGGCATAGAGAAAAAATTTGTCTATTGAGCAAGGAACATAACTATCTATAAGGTTTAGTGATAAAGGCTGCTCTGCATGTGAATATTGATAGCAGCGTGAAGTATAAATATTCACTCAACTGAATATATATATATATATATTGTTTTTTATCGGAGAGGACAAGGCAAACGAGCGTTCGGGTCACCTGATGGTAAGTGATCACCGCCGCCCACGACCCCATGCAACACCAGAGGAGCTACAGGTGTGTTGCCGGTCTTTAAGGTGGAGGATGTTGGGCATCGAGGCCCTGCATTACCTAATGCGAAATGCAGTGGCAAGAGCCACTACTTCACGCCGGTGAAACTAAGGTGGCTTAAAATCTAAAACTCATAAACGGCGTTTTCGAGAATTGATTTTGTAGGTCAAGGATAGACTGAAGCTATGATGATTGACTGATGGCCTGTAAGGAAGATCTGGCTAATACACACTAATCCACAGCTTATATAGTCTTTTTCACCTACATCTACCCTCTTTTACAAGAGCAAGTTAACAATATCTATAATAATATGAATAGTTTAAGAATCAATAGCCTTAGGTTAACTCTTAGCCATTCGTTTTGCAATAACAGTTTACTTGCTATGCGTGTCGGAAATGAAATTAAAAGAAGTTTAGATATTTGAGCAATTAAATAACAAAAAAAAAATCAGATAAACTAATAACGTTTATTACGTTTAAAATTATGTTTGAATGCAAATTTCTTAGTTTTTTTCTGTCGCGGTATTTTACCTCTACGATGTTTGTCACTGAAAATTAATTCTATATTCTCTTTTTCAGAAGAGTAAGCTAGTGTTAAAAGTTTATTTTTATCTGGATCCTGTTCTTTTATTTCATTAGTAGTTTCTTGTTTTTCATGAATAGTTTCGTTGTTTTCATTATTGGTTTCATTTTTTTCATCAGTATTTTCTTTTATTTCATTAGTGTCTTCTGCTTCATCCTGCTCTATACTATTATCCTCATTACCATCATTTTTATTTGATAAGGGTTCTAGGGTTGCATCATAATGGGGAATATCGCTTAAATCTGTATTGTTGTGGTCTTCAATATTTAGCTCAGATGAATCTTTAGTAGAAGGTATATATGCAGGTACTAAAAATATTTGATTAAAAAGCGATATATTATTATAGTTGCCTATTTAATTCCGTTTTTATCACAAGACACTCTGTTCTTAAATTTATTTTGTCTAATCACCTAGAACCGGTGTAAATTTTGAGTGGCCAAACTCAAAAACATGCTTTTTATTTTACTCGAACGAGGACACGAAAATACTTTAAAAATTATCGTTGCTTGACAGAAAATCGAACCCATAACCATCGCGATTACTGTCAGGCGGTGTACACTGTACCACGATGATCTTCATTTTAAAGATGCAAAAAGTATGATCTTATTAATATTATTAAGAATTAAATGCGTACCACAGCGGTCCAAAGTGCTCAGCATATTTATATTGTGAACTAACGTGTTTACCATTATTGCAATTATATGACGCTCCAGTAAATATTTAAAATTAGATATTACTCTGTTGGCTGGACCTTCCACGGTTAATGATTCAGGTCTATGAAGGAAGTAGTATAGATAATTTATAAATACTAAAGTACCCGACGATGACGCTTATACACTACGGTTAACAAGTTGTGGCCGCCCTGAAGTTAGCTGTAGATATAATTCATAATTTCTTCCCGAGTCAACAATGCGCAAAAGTTCAGAAAACCTATCTACAGGGTGGCCACGACTTGTTAACCGTATTGTACTCCGCTTTGTCATAGCAACATGTACATTTTATGAAATCAATAGTGTATATATTGTCAAATGTATGGTAGTAAGTGTTTCACGCTGTATCCCGCACACAGCAGGGCAGGTAGATGGAACCTATGTTTTTGACACTTCGTTCCCTACTTTTCGCCAATTCTGGAGGCATTGCGTGTTGTGTGGCGGACGGGCCTCAACACCAGAGCGAAGTAATGGAAGTAGAAATTAAAATAAATGTTTCAATCCTCGAGTGAGGATCGAACCCACAACCAGTCGTGTTTACAGTCACACTATGTGCCCCTGCGCTACGACTAGCTTTAATTTTTGCACTATTTAGAAAATATACATTAGCGTCCTGTGCAGCGTTCTTTCACTATATAAACTATAACTGAGGTAAGTCTCGCACTCCTTCGTTCACAAAAAATTCGTAAAAATGGGTAGCTACAGAGTTATTGCTTCACCGATATAATATATAGAATAGAGAAGGAATTTTTAGAAATATATATTTTTTCATATATTTCAATATAATCAGTATAAACCACGTGTAAAAACTGGTAGTGTCATATGACACAAGGATATACAAAAGAAAGGCGATATTAATACATACTTTGTTTGTTCTAAAAATTTGAAATTAATATCTCCAGCTGGAGGATTTTTTATCAATGATATTCTCATATGTGCTGTTAGATCATCCGCTGATAAGACTAACGTGCCTTTTACTTGTGGATATCCAGCCTTAAGTATCGCATCATATCTATATGACAACTAAAGAAAAAAACGATAAGTAAAGAAACCGAGGATAGAATACAAGGAATGAGGTTGGTATTTGCGCAGGGGCAAAGGGGGATTTCAGATGCAGATCGAGTTGGGTAGATCTGCGTAGATCACTAATACGTGAGTCAACCAAAACAAATGTCAGCGACGTCATCCTTAAATCCTTTTGAAGACGTCGTCTGTCGTCTTAGTGACTTTTACAGTCATACTCTTCAATCTGACTGTAAATATATATATGAACACCCAAGTGAATTATTTTAATTTTTTTCGTCGGTAACCAGAGAAAAAAAAATTGATAGCCGGGAATCTTGGAATGAAAATCTTTGAACACTACCATGAAAAAAAAACTCTTTTAAGCAAGCAAATATAAAAAAAAGTAGGTGAGTGTACACTGTACCTACCTTCAGATCACTAAAGCCAACGACACTATCAATGTGCCGGATGTTGAGTTCCTTACCGTCAGTACTTATTGATCGTCTATAAACGCTGTCTAGACCACGTAAAACGCCATTCGATAATCTTATTTCCTACAAGTGAGAAATAAATTGTTTTTAGTAGTGATTTATCACCAAACATAATTCGTTTACTTCATTCTATTCCCACTCGAGGGAATTAATTATATTTTATTAACTATTTTTATTTCTTCGCTCTGCCTCCAAAGCAAAAACCCGGCGTTGAGTACCGGCTTTCAACACGCAATGTCTCGAAAAATTTGGCGGGAAGTGGGCAACGGAGTGTCTTATCACTAAGTTTCCTCTACCTTTTTAAGCTCAACCCAATTTTTTTGTAGATAGGGAAAAAATATATCTGTGCATTTAAAGCGTTTTTTTTATGTAATATTTCCACTTTGAGATATTTGAACACTTAAATTTTTTCACAAAAAGGTTGTTATTATCGTTTATAATGTTGTTTTTGTTTAATAAATACATACATATTTATTTTTCTATAATTATTATCGGATACCTTATCGATACCATCGTTAATAGTGAATTCTGGTAATTGTACAGCATCTGCCTTTACTTTTTTTATTCGATTAATTACCACATCAATGAATTTTGTCGTATAGTTATTAAGAACTTTTGTTTTTTCTTTGTAATAATGCCTGTAAAATGTAAATTATTAAAATGAAACGTTAACAAAAAATTTGGTGGGTATATGATATGAAAAATATAGAAGCAAATATAGCAATTTTTTTTCAAATTATATAGTAAAAGTAAGTGAGCTTTACGCTGTATCCCGCACACAGCAGGATAGAGAACTTCGTGTTAAGACCGTTCCCGACGTCCTACCTAATTATGGAGGCATTGCAAATTGAACGGTGGAATTCAACGTCGCGTTTTGCCTCCACACCAGAGCGAAGAAATGAAAATATAAATTTAAATTAATTTTTCCTTTCCTTGACTAGGGATCGAACCACGATTTTGCAACACACTTTGTGCCCCTGCGCCATGACTCGCCTCTAAACAGGCTCTACCGGCCTCTAAATCCAATAATTTTTATAAACAATTATGGAAACATGTTTGTTCTAAATTTGATATGAAGGAAGATTGTTTTATATTATATTTACTTTTAAACTTTTAAACTTTTTGAATACTTTTATATTTTTCATATATTATGTAGTATATGGTGATTTTCATACTCAAATTCAGGATCCTCGGCAACCACGAAGTACATAAGATAATCATTAAAGTAATCTTTGAGCCATTTATCTAAATCCAGCTTTAATCTCTCCAAGAATATATCTGTAAATTAATCAAATATTAATTTTATTAATATTAAAGATATCGTTTAAAGGTTAATGCCGATTAACTCTAATTCTGGCACAAAAAATGTAATAAAAAGTTGGCTGGCCTTAAATAATCTTATATTAGTATTTAGTTATGTATATACATTATTAATAATTATATAAGCATAATGTATATACATTACTGATAATTATATAAGCATAAATGTCTCCCAGGTGACAGTCCTTTTTGAGTTCTCTCTCAATTCCAGACCTAGTGTTTCGAATTCAGGCAGAGAGCTGAGATAAGTGCCTATATATAAGGATGATGATAAGGATCGAAGCTGAAAAAAAGAGGTTTTTTTTATAAAAAAGGATGAAGTATAATTATAAATGTGTTATTTACCAACATTTCTCTTGTACAGTTTAATTGTAAGAGTAGAGTTTTTATTTCTGTACTGAAATAAGTAAGAAAAGAATTATTATTCTTCTGTGTCCAATTAAGGCAATAAAAAATTAAATCAAATTAAGGCCAGTAGTGGCGCAGGAGCACAAAGTGTGAGTGTAAACGCGACTGGTTATGGGTTCGATCCTCACTCGAAAAAATGAAATATTTAAAAAATGCTGATAAAAATATAATATTTCGTTAAATAAAGCAATGCATATAATTTTAAAATTTATTTATTTACCATCACAAGTACATCTTCCATTTGTACTTCTGAAATCACCATATTCAATGTTAATCGATTTTTTAATAATCTGTAGCGTCCGTCCATAGTATATGTGACGTTCTTTAATAAAATTCTGTGGAGAAAAATTTCTTGTCTTTTATGTATAATAGTACATTCACATCGTAAACACTTCTATAAATTAGATAGGTATTTTAAGAAAAGAAACATAATATGATATAAAATTTTAACTTAAGTAGATCTTAACGATATTGTTAACTTATTACTAACTTAGTCTTTATTATGTTCAAAGGTCAAGGTTGAAATCACATTTGATAAAGCGAGATATAAGCGTGAAGACGGTTTAATAAATTCACTTACTCAATTTGCCCAAAAGTTGGTTCGTAAAATAAATGTCCAGGCTTGGCGGAGGCTGTACAGTCGTAGGAACCGAATAAATGTAAATCGTTAAGATGGATTTGTGCTTTTATTTGTAAGTTGGCTAAATCGTTCTTAATATCTAATATACGAAAAACTGTGTTATTGCGAAGTTTCATTCGATGAAAGAATCTGAAAAAATAAAGTAAAATGGGCATTTCTTCGCTTTGATAATAAGACGAAGCGCCGAGTTGAGTTCCGTTACTCAACTTGTCATGTCTTGAATAAAATTCGGCGGAAAGTGGGAAATGGAGTTTCTTAAAACTAGGTCTCCTTCACGAGCGTCCGTCAAAGCTCGTACTTTTTTTCAGAGGTGAAGAAGTCTCACCCCTCCCCGCCCGGTGACGCTGTTAAGACCATTCCAGATCAACAGAAATAAAGTCCATGTCCAAGTCCAGAGTTAGTTTTTACTTACTCAACATTTCATCTACTATGTTTTATTATCTATTCCTTAATTTGTATCCATTTTAAGAAAATAATTTATATCTATTAGGTTACTTACAAAACTGAATCAGGCATCTTCATCATGCAATATCCACCCAGATTTATTCCGGCGGGTATCTCGTTTTTCATGCCCTGAGCTGCGTGGAGGGCCCGTTCTGCTATTCCACGGTTTTTTAGCATAATCTACATAATATAATTTATTTATAACTTTAAACTTATTACGTTACGTAGTATAATTATTATTCTAAATAACTATACTGTATACTACGTACACATAAAGACCAGTATTTATAAATCACTCTCAAGGGTCGAGTCGAGATCGATCTCAGAGTTGAGTGCGATTTATATATACAAGCCTCAGAGTACTTAAGGGCGCCCTAGAACTATAATTATAATGCACGTATTTGTCTGGTGTAATGTATTGTAAGATGGTTTGTATATAAACCATCTTTCATTTTAATATAAAAAAGTCCGAAAACATCTGCTATGGATAAACTCCAGAACATAGATTTTTATTACCTAAAATTTGTAGCTTCAATGGTCATTATAGTTTAATTTTACGAGCGTCCCAACTCCTGTCTATCCGAAAGTAATGTCAGGCTTCAACTCACCGCAAGCATTTCTTTATCGAATTTGCTACCACCGTTCGCATCTTGGAAGGCTTTTTTCACTTCGCCATATTTATCTGCAATCAAAACATTGTTGAAAATACATTTAATTAAATCCTTTGCTTAGGGTTTCAGAGGGCAAGGTGGAACCTTATTACTAAGACCCCACTGTTGAAATTTTCACAGAAGACGTATTTCTTATAAGTACACATACAAAAAATAAATATTTAAAAGGGGTCCCTATACAACAAACGTGATTTTGTGCTATTTTTTAAAGATTCGGAATCCTTTGAGCTAGAGTCCGACTCTATTTTATTTTCGTATAATTATACATACATTTTCTTAGTTACAACGATATTGTTTTAGGTTATATGATACCTATAAATAAATAGATTATCAAAGCAATTAAATTGTGTCAATCGGAGGCAGTTGTTTGTAGGCAACGGACCTTATTAGAAGGTAACTCTTGTGAAGTATTGTTATTGGGTGATTGATATCTTTCCGAATAATTTAGAAACACATAGATAATATGTGTTTTTATCTTATTTTTTTTAAAATAAAGAATAGAATAATAAATAATAAATAAATAATGATACCGTCTAATTCTTCAATTGCATCAAAGTATTGTTTTTCATCAAACTTCATCCAACAATTCTTCTTGCATTGTGCCAGAGTAATATAAAATGTTATAACGGCAAATAGACATTGAGCGTTCAAAATAAACTCTTTACCGAACACTTTCATAGTTATATTAGAAATAACTAACCAAGATAAGTTATTTCACTTTTGTATGTAATTTTTATTTTATATACCATATAATTTCACGTTTCGAAACGATCGAAGTATTGGAATTTTAATTATATTTTTTTCATTACGCTGCTCGCATTACTTTCAATCAATCAACATGGCTATTCTTTTAGAAATTATGAAAATATTCGTTACAACGATTGCTATAGGCATTTTGAGCGTTAATTCGGCCTCGGTAGAAGATAAAATAAACCAATACTTTAAAAGTGGTAAGAATTTATTTATGTAACGTTTATATACTTTTTATTTTTAACCGACTTCAAAAAGAAGGAGGTTCTATGTTGTGGTGTAAGGGAGTTTTGTCATTGGATTCTCTAGGTGGTTCCTCTAGTCCATTCACATTACATTGGTTTTTCGTATTTCGTCATGGATTTCAGGTCTTTTGTCTTTTTATTTAATATTTACTACATTGATCGTTAATATATTATAATTATTCATGTATTTTAGATGTGTTTATGAGTTTTCAAAAACATTGGCAAGCACATCGAAGGTCTTTTGAACACGCCATACAATTGGTATGTAGATTGTTGATAGTCATTTTCTATTATTAGTAATAAGTATATATATTATTTATGGCATCTATTTAACTATTTCATTTAAATTCGGAGTTCTCTACTCTATTCTCTCTAATCTTACTTTACAATGTAAAATAATTATTAATGTACTTTTTTTTGACGGAAAGTAGGGAACAGATTGTCTTAACACTACATTGCTATATGCAGGATACAGCGTGAATCTGATTGATATTTTTGTTATTTTAGTCTTTGAAAGAAACCTATGGCTATAGAGGTATGAATGTCTACGTGAGGCGGGCGGTGGATACACTTCGAATAACTAACGGTTTTTATTTATCCGACAATGTGATTGACTTGTAAGTTATTTGTTTAATACGGAAAGCACTCATTTAAAAACACATCGACTGAGTAAAAAATATTCTTCTTATTCGAGTGAAAGCTTAGAAAAGTTCAGATTGTATTTTGTTCTTCTTATTTATTTCAATAGAGAATTAATAAATAAATTTTTGACTTCTATTTTCACTCATCTACATAATATATATCAATTTTATGAGTGAGACAACAGTTATCCAAACTGCGGTCGTCAGAGAGAACGGAGTGCCAAATGATAAAGTGCCTACTTCTCACTGTATTGACTGCATCATAATAAAAAACAAAGTAGCTTTAGTTTTTTTTTAAATATATTAATAGCTTATTTAAGTTATTATCATAATTTATAATATAAAAATGTTTTTTATTTACAATATAAGTGTATTTTATTTGATTATTTATTTTCAGGTTATTGTTAGATACGACATTAACGAGCTTGCCGCACATTACATCACCGGAAGTGACATTCGCCTTGGCTTCTAATGTTTTAAAAATAGATGCGGGTCTTAGTAAGATGATATTTGAGACGAGATATGTGTTGTTTAGAAATCAATCCGATATTGTATTCTCAAAAGCAGATCAAGATCCCTTTAAAACATCTCCTTTTAGTTATCAACAAGTGCAAAATGTGGGTCAACTAGCGTAAGTACAAAGCCTCTCTGAGCCTCTTACCTCTCTCTACCTCTTATAGCATTTATTTCAAATGGAATTACCAATTTGTATTAATTATTTGAGATTTAAACGTTAATTGACTTGAGTAAATCATGTTTAAGATAAAAAACGAGCTTAATAATTGGCCACCATTATTAAGCTCGTTTTTTACTAGTCTAGGGTAGACAGAGGGAACCTAGTGTTGAGACACTGCGTTCCGTATTGTTTATTATTATATTTATTTAAATAATGCATTTAGATGGGACATAGTTCACTAAGTATACAATTTAAAAAAATCGCCTGAATATATATACATATATTTATATGTTAGAATCGTAGCTGAGGGATGCATGCTTGTCGGTTACGGATTGGTACAACTGAGCGGTCATTCGGTAAACTTGGGACACGACACGTTTCATCTTAAAGGTTGTAAATTTAATGTAGAGGTAAATTTAACTTGTAATTACATTTATTTCATAGTGAAATAAATAATTATAAATAAAAAACATTAATATTAATTACACACATTTTGATTATACACTACAGATATCCCAATATCATTTTGGAGGACCACCTGTGATAGCTCCATATTTTTCTCAACATCAAAGTAAGCTTATATTAATTCAATAAATCCTAGTTAGTGAACCAGATTTTATAATGATTTTTTTAAAATTTATAGCAACCAGTTCAATTATTTACTCGTACAGTCAAACAGAATTTTTTATAATTTTTTTTTTATAGGAAAGCAATTAGAACTTCTTATAACGAGGCCGATAAGAGAAGAAATGTTACCAAAACTGCACGCCGCTATGTTTACTTATATAAATACAACTCTCATATTTGGCGATTATTTGGCCAAATTTCGGTAAGTACCAACCGAGTCTTCCTTTAAAATGTAAAATTAAAATTTAATTTCAATCTTTACTTCTCGTAACTATTCTTTTATAGATACCCGTATATTGTAGGCTTTGTTTCGTTTGAACTCTATTATATTAGCTGTATGTTTGATAAGAGATGTATTTTTACCATTTTTAGTGATTATCAAGAAAATGTATACAAAGACAGTGCGAAGTTCTTGGATGAGATAGTTCTTCTAATTAATAGTCAAACCGTTGAACTAGAAAAAGTGACAGTAGATCTAGAACCTGCTGCCGTGTCGTGGAACTTTACCGTACGTACTACGCTAGCCGGTAACATTTAGATAAAAGTTTCGGTAATTTCTTTTAATTCTTTCGTCGTTGGGGTGGATTTGGATGATTATACTAAAAATATTCTCATATAAAATCTTCACTAAATAAAATAAAGGAAATAAAGCGAAAACTCAGTTTACTATGTGGAAACCATTTGTTTCTTTGGTAAGAAAAAATAAGTTATTAATTCTAATTAAATTTTGAATACAGTGTCAAGAGGTGGGTAAGTGTTGGGAGCGCATCTTAGTTTCAAATGTTACGTTATACGGTTTAGATACGTTATACTCGTCGCATACTGGCGGCCCTTTCAAAATACAAGAAACACAGATAGCTGAATCATTCAGATTTAACTCTATGATGGTAAGTCAAATTTTAAATAATGTAATAGTTTATAAAATAATATGTAAAAATGCAAAATTTTTAATGATTGGGATGCGGTAAAGGGACCTTGGGAACCTAGTATTAAAACATTTTGTTTCCATTGAGACACTTCCATTCCATATTCTCTTTCCTTTTACTTTCTTTTCTTTACGAAATAAAATAATGAGTTATGTGACAAAGAAAGATATAACAAATAGGTACGTGGAAGCCTTGTATTTGAAAATAATACTGTGAAAGGAGATCATGAATTTGTAGCTGAAATAAAGGACTTTGCGGTTAACATTGAATTGGACTTGAACAAAACGGAGCCGATCGTTGATGCTAAGAGTTGGAGGTGAGCTTTCTAAATTGTAAATAAAATTTAACAAAATACTTACATAAAATTGAGAGCTTTTTGAGAAATTAGAGACGTACCTTTGATTTTGCTTGTTTTTTGTTGGCTTTGTGTGTAAATAATATTATTCGACTAGATAATCATATCATACTTATGGGTAAACCAAAATTAATATTAATAATAAATTAATATTAATATTAATGCAAAAAAAAATCCAATCCTCATTCTCATCTGAGGGTGATTTCGGTGTTTAAGGTTGATTCTAGAAAAGAGAATAAGTAACTTGGAGGGTGGGTGAGGATAAAAAAAACATATACATATAGAAATTGCTCGAAAAACTGATACAGATAAATATAGTAAAAAAATTAAGATACACTCGTACATTCAGTGATTTAATTACAGGCTAATAGAATTGTCGATAATTGAGATGGAACATTATTTACAAGACCGCAAAGCTGCCAACTCATTTGTGTATGGCTATTTACTGAACGCTATACCTAATGTATTAAGAGATCATGTCTTCAATCTGTTCGTGGGGGCACTGCGACAAATAAGAGACACTCATGATGCGATAAACGTCGAGGACAGAACAGAATGTCGGCCTGTCAACGAAAAAGTTCAATAAATGTTAATGGAATTTAATTTTGTGCTTTCTATCTTTCCTTAAAAGTTTTATAATATACGGTTTTTTTTTTCAATTTCAATTTTTATTCCGCTTATCGATGTAGATTGTAGGCAGATAAGTGGAGGAACCAGAGTCATAATTACTATTTTTAAATGACTTATATATGTATGTATGTCTGTACGTATTTGATATTTTTTTTATATATTCATTATTCCAAAGTAAGGGAAAGGAACGGGAGTGTCTTACACTCCGCTTCCCCACTCTGGTTCCCTCTGGTTACCCTGCTGCTTGGCTGACTCTACTATTCGTCCAGTCTGCCCTGGAAAAGTAATTAAGTTAAATATAAAAAAAACAGTTAATATATTATATTCAAGAGCTTATCATTTACTATATCAATCATAATATATCTAAAATTACTTTTTCTATAAGAATATCGTATAGGTATATCGAAAGATATGAATTATGTATAACGGAGGACTATCCCTGGAATTTTATTTTGCCACGTCCTAAGTAAATATGTGGTTTGACCGGTTGGACACAACATGCTAATATTTAGCTATCTTATTGAAATCGGTTATTTTTTCTGACAAAATACCTTTTTAATCGAATAAGAAATAAATATTGTCACTACTACTATTACTATTACTTATACTAATTGCATGTTAACACCATATTTTTTCTTTGTGCTCTTCCATTGTTATTTTTTTAATAAGTTAGTGTAAAAAGTACTAAATAAATAAATAAAATTTGTCAAAAAAAAATTGGCTTCTTAGTTTGATCTTCATTCGAGGAAATGAAATATTTATTTAAATTAAATGAGTTCTGCCGCTTAATATTTATATAATAAATAAAACTGATTTATTCTCAACAATATATTTCTTATTTCATATACTTTTAAACAATATTTGCTTTGTTGACATCGGCTCCGTTTTCCTGATCGAGGGTGGTGTGGTCGGCCAAAAGTTTCTCATTTTAATACGCGTACTGAAATATCACATTAAAAAGGACAATTTATTTAGTGTACAGCAGAATGTATAATGTAATTGAATTCTATAAAAAAATTATTATTTTTATATTAACTTTCTTATCTTATTTCCACATATTTAATTTGAGGTTTAATTAAAAAGTGCAGTTATTTTTAACCGCCTTAGCTGTTGTATGTAGGCTTGATAACTTTTTTTTTTGTGTGAATCAGCACATAAAAAAATTACATACACAAAATTTTATAAGTATTTAATATTTGATCTAGATTTATAATGATGCAATGCTAGTGACAACTAAACGAACTTTATCTATTACCCGAAAAAATAATCTATAAATATATAAAAAAACCTAGTGTCAAGATATTTCCTTCCTTAGTTTCCGAAATTCGAGACACTACGAATTGAGTGGCGGAACTTACCCCCGTATTTTGTGTCACAATATTTAACTATAACAAATTTTTAATTGAGTATAATTTATAGGCAACACTTATTACTATATATACCTTTTAGTAAAATCGTCAAATATAATTCTTATATCAGGCGTAAAAATTTTCTTTTTGAAATTATCAGCTGTAATTATTTTCTCCATGGCTTTATTCTCTCCCGCATGTTTAATATCATCCACATCTTCGTCGCTATATGTTTTAGTTACTTCAAAATTGAATTTTACTCTTGTTCGTTCCTTAGTACGTATTGGTTCAAACATTTTCATAATAATATTCGAAGTAGCTTTCCGCTCAATTAATGTAGAAAACCGCAAAATGGGTGATTTACTCATAGTTACACGTTGTGGTGTCGCGAATCCCTTATAGGTTATCTGTAAATTCGTTAAGATGTTGTTTATATTGACACAGAGTGGAGATATGAATATTCCATTTCCTCGAGTGGGGATCGAACCAGCAATCGCAAGTCGCGTTTACAGTCACACTTTGTGCCACAGCGCCATGACTGGCCACTTATATAGACGATGTATATAAAATATAAATATTTATATATATAAGATTCGAACCTGATCGAGTTTTCTAATATGTTGATTTACAATATATTATTATAAAGATTCCGGATAAGAGAATATGATGTAGTGTTTTATTATTATGATTAATTCATTAAATATAATTCTAATTTAAAAATGAATCTACCGGTTAAGCAAAGTCCCCATTAAGGCTATCTAGAGTTTCAGTGGAAAAGCTACCTACATAAGTTACAATATTACCTGAGGTAGGTCAACTTGTTCGTAATCCACCGAACTTCCGGTTTCAGAATATTCTGTTAGTTTTCCAATGTACTCTTCTGTTTCGTTGCTTTTTTGCAGTTTAAATGGATGTATCGAACTATCGCTTGACGGAATTTCTTCTTGATAGTCTAAAGACAGATTGTACATATTATGTTGATTTTGTCCAATATTTGTATTAAAAATACACATTTATTATAAACTATGTTTATTATTTTGTATTTCAAATACAGAACACTTTGCTATACATAGGTTATACATATATTGGTAAATGTAAGGATAATTTTATATTTTGACAGAGAATGATATGACAGCTTAAACATATTCAATTATCTAAACAAAAGATTATCCAAGTTGAGTCTGTCACACGAAATATACACATGTCTGTTACAAGGTATGATGCTTCATGTGTCACAATGGTTCTTAGAAATTACTCTGAAAGATTACTGATATTATTTCATTATGCGTAGGATAAATTGTTTTCTTTGCAGTTTCTCGCTGTATCCAGTATTTAGCAGGATTGGCAAGAGGAACCTAGTGTTAGGACACTCCGTTCCACAGTTTCGAGCGAAAAGAGAAAAATATTAATAAATAACAATTCATTTCCCCAAGATGGAATCAAATTCACAACTATCGCGTTACAGCTACACGCTTGTGCTCCAACACCACGACAGCCTCATAATAAAAGATTTACTGTTTAAAATTAACAAAAAAAAAAACGGATACTACGTGAAAAAAAATGTTTTGTCAGTAAAACGTTTTTACAACTTTGTTATGTCGAGTTCTATATTAAAAATGACGGTATATTCTAATAATTGTTCCAAATATATAGAGTTAGTTATTAAAGAAAAATGAAATGCATTTAAGTTATAACTATACAAGGCATCGTAGACGTTAAGCAACTATATTATCTGTTATCTATTAGCGACTATATACTAGTATTTATCATCTTTAGCTGCAATTTCATCCAATTTAATAATTTTTATCTATGTCCATATACCTCTCCCCCCTATTTTTGTGAACTCAGTACAGTAGCAATAGTTAATAGCAATAGTTAATAGTTAGATATCAAAATATCATAAGAATTTTATTTCAATATAATTACCTTTATCGTGGACCTGTCTTTCAGAGTACAGGACATCCGGGGTATCATAATAATATCCTCTTCGCATATGTACTCTGACAGTGTCGGTTTCTTAAAATATTAAAAAGTTTATATTAAAGTAATGATATATTCTATATTAAATTAAGATTATTTTTTACTTTTACTATATTTATTTTTTACTATAGCTTTCTTTAATATACACTGAAGACTAAATAGTTGAAGTAATGTATAAATCGTAAATCAATGTATCTGGCTATTGTGGTTTGAGAGTAGAAAAAAGGAGAAAAAAAATATTAGTGTATTTTTTATTGTAGAATTTATTAAGAAAAAATCCCCCGAGTGAGCATCGAACACACAACCAACGCACTTCATTACAACGTGACATATAATATCATCATTTTGTAGCACAAATATCATAAAAATTATGCTATAAAAATATGTTATGCGTTGCACGTTTTATATACTCGTATGTGCATTTTATGTAAAGTGGTAATACATTTTATGTTGTTAGATTAAATGATGTATTTATTTTAGCTTTACGCTGCATATCCTGGGAACCTGGGAACCTAGTGTTAAGATATTCCGTTCAATTTGAGACACCCGTCCACTACTTTCCGCTGAATTCTGGAAGTTTTGCGTATTAAGAGGCGGAACTTAACGCCGTGTTTATTTTCTTATGGGTATAAATATATATTACACTATACATTATTTCAATCATTTAAAAATATTATGAAAATAGCTATGGTTATCTTATAATTTTAGTTATTATATTATAATTAACTTACTGTTAAGTGTGAGGAATTCTACAATGGAGTAGTTATAACCGTAGGCCATGCCCGCCACTATAGCGATAACGAAGCCAGAGCATATCGCAACAGTCAACCAACACGTCAAGAAGAAAGTCAATATCCTGATAAAAAAAAAGTTAAAATTTAGTAAAATCCAGTTAAATACAAGATAAAACAAACTTACTAAGTGTTAAAACTTGGTAAATTCTGAAATCATTCATTTATAATATGGACCTACTAAATTTTTTATATAAAGTATTCATCGATATAAAGTACTATATAGAAAATTCGATATCTAGGATATTAAAAGTTTTAGTTATTATTATTTATAACGGCATTATCTAGTAGACAGAACAGGTCGCAGTGTCACATTAATCCATGCGCCGCTTTTCACGCATTTTAATTTTACAATCTAACCTAAGGAGACATTAAAAGAAAACAGCTTTGATTTCCGAAAAATCTAAAAAATATCTAGTACTAAGACACTACGTTCTCATTAAGACAGTTTTTTTCTCCACTTTCCGTCGAATTCTGAAGGCATTGCGTGTTGAGTTTCGTGAAATTAAATAATTAGGAATTCGTAACTACGTACAAATCGTATACCTACATTAGACATTTAAGATACCATTTTTATAAATTTACAATCTTATTTGATAATATAATACTTGCATGTATCATATTGTTTTTACGTATTCGACCTACAACCGAAATCTGACTTTTGATTCCTCTAGAGACCGGTGTAAGTGAGCTATACTGTATTAGGGGTAAAACGGTTCTCGTGTTATTAGCTAAGAGCCGGCAAGCCTTATATAATATTTATGTATTAAATAAGCTTTCAAAATTGAGTTTTCAATTAAATATATTTTAAGTTTTTACATAGATATGCCTTACACGGAGAGAATATCTTTCCCACTAAAGTTAAAAATAATTGTAGCTTTAATGATATCAAAGATGTATATATGAATCCACAGTTAATGTGTATATAAAAATATTTAGTTTAGTATGAGTGTTTTTTGTAGAAACAAAAAGCTTACACAATTAATTTAATAGCATACTTTTATTTTTTTATTCACGCAGTATCCCCCGCACATAGCAGGGTAGGTAGTATATAGTGTTAAGACACTTCATGACAAAATAATATTTTAATAGTATTTTTTTTTTATGGGAGAGGACAAGGCAAACGAGCGTTCGGGTCACCTGATGATAAGTGATCACCGCCGCCCACGACCCCATGCAACACCAGAGGAGCTACAGGTGCGTTGCCTTTAAGGTGGAGATGAAGGGCACCGGGGCCCGGCATTACCTAATGCGAAACGCAGTGGCAAGGGCCACTACTTCACGCGGGTTTAAAATGCCGGGGGTGGTATTAAATCCAGTCGAGTCTGCCCATGCGTGTTGCCATTACTGGCGACGTGACTCTACCACACGTACTTTAGTCGCCTCTTACGACACCGACAGTACCAGGGTGATTCTATTCTAAGCCGGGACCACACGGCTGAGTATATTAAAAAGAATATTTATTACCTTTGAATTAAATCCAATGTCCACTCAAAGCAGTTACATATGTAGCACATTACCAGTTATCGAATAAAATGTAAATCTATGGAACTCCGTCATAAAATATCTAAAATTAAATGTTCAAATAATTAAAAAGTAAATATCGTAAGATGATAAATAGGACGAGTGTGAGTTTGATGCTTCGAGATAGTGATATTTTTCCATTTCCTTACCCTGGTGGGATGAAACATAGCGTTGAGTTCTACCCCTAAACATGCGCTTTTTGCTTCCTTTTTTTCAGTATACTTAATAGAAATAAAAAAAAGAACCTTTACTTTTCAGTATTTTTTTTTCATAAAAGTATTTTATTTATAATATATTTAATAACATAAGTATAGAATCATGAATATTTAATATAAGTAAAAATATATTGGCGCTATATATTGGACACTGAGACGTATCGAATTGTTCTCACAGCGGCACTGCTTTGTAGTCAAAGTACAATTCATATGGAAATTTTAACATTCACTATCTTTATAGAAAGCAGTAAAAAATCTATATCTTGAAATGGAGCTTCAATAAAATTGGATATTATACGGTATTTGTTTTCTTTTTGTATATGATGAGACGTAAACACTACATTATCTACACCAATAGGTAGACCAATAGGGGACGGCGAGAATGAATTAATTTATAATTACTTAAAATCAACGCCATGAGAAATATGTACAATAAATATAAATCGATCAAAATTATAAAACTCTATAAACAGAAAACATAAGATAAAGCAATTTTTAGGATAAATAGCATTTGTAAGCTTCAAATTTTGCATTACAAAGCTTTCCACCTTTAAAAACACCTACTTGTTACACCCCACAAACTCGTATCGCCGGCAAATTGAATTTGGTGTCCTGTGAGTCATCCAGGAAATTCAATTTTCGATATATATTATGTACAAGTGTAGCGTACGGTGTATGTTCGTCCGCTTGTTACAAATTTGAATAAATCATCGGCGGAAATCGTCGCTTTTGGGACGTTCGACGCTCTGACGTCACTTCCCTTTATCCGTTGTGTATACATATATAATTTGATTCTAAGTGAATTATTTATATTTTAGAAATAATATATTTTATTTTATAAGGCTATACGACATCAGGACCGTGTTTATGTCTAGGTATATTTATCTACATATATATGAAGGTATTTTATAAATAATATTTTTTTTCAAGAACACTATTTAATAAAACTACCTGTATGAACTACAAATAAAATAATATATTAGCTGATATTCAACTTTTTTAATAAAAATTTTTGTAAAAAATAGTACTGAAATTTAACTGTATTAGATGCTTCTATAAATATAGAAATTAGCTTCACTGATTTAATATGTAGTATTAAAAAAAAATGATACGTAGATCATTTTATAATTGCGTGTAAGAACAAAACAACAATGAAATTTCGCATTTGAAAACGCTAACTGCTCGTTTTATATGCGACGTCACGAGCGACGGCAACAGTTTTGTATATCTTTTTAACTTTACATATATAATGTAAAGTTGGTGTATATATATATTCAGAATATATATAGATATAGAAATAATATATAACTAATAGTAGGCCCTTAGAATATTGCAGAATGAAATATATAGAAACGTCAATGAATACATGTGAATTGTAACATATGATACACTTTATTTTCACGGGACACTATAAATATACGCGCTTTGCAAACGCAATAAATGTTTGTAGAGTCAACATTTCTTTACCATTGCCTCGCATGAATAATTGTCAAATTCATCTTTGTAAATAAACTGTTTCATCGATATACTTTTATCATAAATTTCTAAGTAGATATTGTAGTTTACTGACATTAGGTACATTTTACTACATTTTGTTTATCAAATCGAAGAATATTAAGTTGATTATCTATTTTATATAAAAACGGAAGGCAGTGAAAGAGATGGAACGAAATGATAAAATAATAAATTAAAAGACTTACTTTTTAGCTGTTGTAAATAGTAATACGGTTTAAATCGAAGATCAATCAAAGAAAAATAAATATAAAATATATCGTATGCTGACTAATTCATTGGATGTTTTTCGACATTATTATTCTTTCATATATAATGACAGATAATAAAATATATTTGAGTGTGATTGACAGATCATAAATTACTATAAAACAATTCAGGATTTAATTTTTGTTCCAAATATTTGGGGTGTCTAAATGTTTAATTAAAATCAAATTAAAAATCAGGTTCACGCTGTTAGTAATTAAGAATAGAAAATATAATACAATAAAATAATACATATTAACATGAAATTATGAAATAAAAAAGTCCCGTTGAAATTATCATAATTTGCAAAATATGCATAAGAACACTGATATTAAACAATGGTTTTTTGGTATCACAGCCAAAAATTTATAAATGACTGTTGCAATTTGTACGAATTTTATTAAGAATCTTATTTAATTGAGTCAATTGAAAATTTTCTAAATAGTTGTAGAGTTTCAAGTACGTAGCTCTCGTCAGTCGGCTACCGCGTCTCTACGACGGCGCACGCCCGCCCGCCCTACGTTTCGCGCCCTACTGTAACTTCTGTAGTTTCGTAGAATTATATAGACTAGTAACGTTTGTTTATAAAATATTCTTGTATTTTATTTGTGTATTGTGCATTCAGCTAGCAAGGATTTAAGGGAGTTTTTATTTAAGGTAAGTTTTTTTTTAATATAAATTATAATTTAATGATAGTTACATTGACAAATTATTACTTTTTTACGTATAAAATAAAATATATAGTGATATACGTTCACTATACAGTGTCGGTCTAAGACTAGAAAATGGAGATTAACGTCCAATATTAATAATATGAATGCAATGCAAAATCACTTATGAAATTCCAGACACCAAACATAAATATCCAAGTCACAGATATTTTTCTTTTACAACAAACTAATTTTATAGAAAAAACTTTTTGTTTAGTTAGTTTCATATTTTTTTACATTAAGCATGCCCCTGTGTATCGTAAAAGACCTCTTTGAGGTAAATATGTGGGTTTACATGCTGAGCCGACGGCTATTACACAAAACGTTATGTTTGCTCCACGTATACATGAGTTGTTATTTGAGAATGTAAATAATACTATAGTACTAATAATATATTAGTATATTATATTATATAAAATCAAGGACGAAAGAAAATGATAAAGAAGTTTTATTTTAGTTTCACGCTGTATACCGCATGTATAATGGTAGGGTAGGCAGAGGGAGCCTACGGGAGCTTACGGGAGCCTATTGTTAAGCCGTTCATTTCCCCGATTTCCGCCCAATTTTCAACTCCACGAATGGGCTTGTTATAAGAACTTAGAAGTTAAACAATATAACCCCCCAAGTAGGAATGGAACTCATTACCGCCCTCTGTAATAATATATCTATATTTGAAGGACGTTTACGGATGTATATTTTCTAAACGAAAAGTGTTTTGTTTTTCAAATTAAATTAAATCACTTTAATAATTTTGAGTTACTTTCTCTTTTATTGCTTTTATCTTTAGCTATATTTTATGTTTCACAATAATTCTGCTTTATGCATTTTATAATTTTGGCACGGTTTCATTTATTCGAAGGAAATCTTGAACGAAAAAGAAATATTTAGGATGTCTTAATCTTTACTAATATATTATACTTATTTTTGAACAGATATTTTAGACAGAACCTAAATTAACTTTTAAAATGGGGTTAAATTCATTTATGTGCTTTACGATTTTTTATGTAAATATTGGTTTTGAATTATGATTTTTAGGTTCTCATTTTATTTGTTTACAATGTTAAATCTAAATAGTATATATATAATATTTACTTATAATTAACTTATATATTAGTGTATTAAAATCTATAGAAATAGAAAAAACATCAGAGCCCTTCATACATCACTTATTGTATTTGTTTAGTAGCTTCGGATGAACGTATCTACAGACACTCAGTTTTTTTATATGTACGCAAGATTCAGTTTTATATTATTAACCCAAATATGCTTACTCGAAGAAACGAAGACTGGGGCATAATTGTAAAACGAAAAATATATTCAGTTAAGTAAAGAGAATAAGATTATTACGAGAAAAAGGGATTTCATAAAGACTAAGTAATTGCTCAAGGCCTCTAGTTTGTCTTCTAAGTAAAATTTTATGCTCAAAAGAACTATGTCCATTATTCACATATTACGACTATATCGCAAATATAAAGTAAATTCAAGCATATTTCTTATTATAATATATAATCTCCACATTTTTTTACATTTTTTATGTGTTATACGCTTTATATATTATTAATGTATTTTTATTAGTAATGTAACATGCGACAAGTTGAATGGCGCTGTCGCGCTCGCGTTTAAAACGTGCTTTACTACCATTGTATCATGCAACTGTGTATATTTATTATAGTCTTATTAAAATTGTTTCAATTTATATTATATAATAAAAAAGTGTAATAGACAAAGCTAAAAGATTTTTAAAAATATAAAATTAATCAGCAGCCCGCTTTATCCCGTATACAACAGGATAGTAAGGAGGAATCTAGTGTTAAGACACTCCGCACCACACTTTTCTAAAATGCACTATTTGAATAAAGGATTTTACCCGAGTGGAAAACTTTAGAACTTTAGAGCTTTTGGAAAACTTTGGATCTTTCTGAAGAGTATTTAAATATCTTTAAATCTTAAATAATTCATGCAATGGAGTTCATTGAGAATGCAATCTGAGATTTACTTCACTTGATTCATATTCATTTAAAATATATTTTAGTGTATGTTTAAACATAATACAGACTAATCCACATAATCGTAAGACGTAGAAGAACACGAATCCACACCTATATTATAAATTAGAAAATAACTCTATCTGTCCGTCTATCTGTTTAGCAATCAGGCCAATTTAATACAGATATACTTGAGGTTCTTGGGACGGTCATAGGTTCCTTTTTTTTCTCATATTTGTAATATTCTCTCTAAAACTAATATACTAAAACTGTTTATTATACTTCGTCGGCTTCTTTTGATTATTTTGGCGTATAGTTCAATCGAGTGAAGTCGCGCGGGTCCACTAGTTATGAAGTGCTACATATGTGAAGAAGCAAATATTACATAAAGTCAGTTGCAATCATCGAATTTGAATAAGAAATTTAAAAAAAAAGCACAATTGGCTCAATTGAGGATATTTTACGAGTGAAGCTCACTCGATACGACACGCCCGTCTATCGTTTGATATTAGAATTTCGAAAAGATATATTTACTTTTGTCAACGTCAATAAACGTTGTGCCGTAAAAAAACTGTTTTATGGGTAATTATGAGTCATAAATAATTAATAAGTGTTTTATTAAAATATATTTTGTAAATATTCTATTTTGTCAAATGCTAAAAAAAAATACTAATTACAAACAACATTTCAATTAATCTATTTGTTAAAAAAAATTATAAATAATTATTCTATTTTTAGTAAATTATTTATAAAAACACTTATTAAGTACTTAACAAGAGAAGAAATTAAAAAGTGATACAAAATGTATGTAGATAAAACACTACATACATACAAATATTTATTTCCATTTGCCAAAGAACGCAATATAAATTCCATTTTGTACAGTATTTTCTTTCTTTAGAATAAAATTTATATTGCCTAAACTATGATTTTATTAAAAGGTTAATTTTAAAATTTGCAACATAGCTCAGAAATAATTTTCATATAAAGTTAAATGAGACTCTTCTCGAGCCTTTGAATTTTTTGATTCTATACCTTATTCTCTTTATAATCCAATTTCATGCGTTTCATAATGTTGAATTTATAGCTGTTTTTACATTTGATGATAGCTAGAAAAAATATTTTATGTGTTATACATAAGAGCTTTAAAGTTCCGGAAGTACCCTAGATGGTAAGTACAGTGGGATGTAATAAAGCCATAAAGCCTCCTTACAAACAAACTACTCAGGCAAATAAACTAATTTTTATAAAAAATTTTTTTTTCTATCCTAGCCAGATATTATATTATGTTGCTTTATAACTTTAGTATAGATTGTTTTTAACGCTATAGATTCCAATTGAAAGCATATCATTTCGACTTATGTTAGACAGCGTGTCGGGAACAGACATTGATATATTAAATCGTGTCCAAAAACCATGTTATTGTAAGCAAGTCGACTTAACTCTTGTTTTTGTTTATGTAAGAAAATCAAACAGATTATATATATTATTTGTTTTATTTTTCTTTATTGTTATAAATGAAATTGTAAATTAAAAATGAATAAATTAGAAGTTAGTCGTGGCGCTGGGGTATAAGCGTATGACTGTTAACGCGATAGGTAGCGGTTTCGATTTCCAATTGAGGAAATGAGATATTTAATCAATTTCTTTTCTACTCTCTGGTGTCGAGGCAAAGCGCGGCATTGTTTTCCATCACTCAACACGCAATGCCTCCAAAGCTCGGCGAAAAGTGGAGAGCAGATTGTCTTAATATTATGCTCATGCCCGGCTACTTGTGGAATCCAGCGTGAAGCTTAGTAACTACAAAATGGTATGTGGTGGAATGTGATAGTTACGTGTTCCCGCATAATTAAACTGGTTCGGTACACAATGGTGATATTTTTTAACTGGAATTTCGTGAGAGTTTTCACTCGTTAGATATTATGGAGGTTATATTTTAAATTAAAGAGGGTGTGACTGTAACGCGACGGTTGTGGGTTCAATCCCCACTCGAGGAAATTAAATATTTATTTATTTTAGTTCCCTATTCTATTAAAAATCTTTTATTGTAGACATTACTGGATTATATATAGGGATTTCCCCTATATCGGAAAGTCATATACGCGTACATTTTTCCGATTGAGATTGGAATCTACGTACATGCATTTATTTATATATGTTTTATATTTAAGGCTAGTGCCTTAAATATCTTCACAATAATATTTAACTATGTAAATGAGATGTAATTACGATTTCTTGAAACTATTAACGTTAATCAAATTGAAAATTAAAGTGTCTGGCAAGCAGTAATGTATATAAACTTAAAAGATAAATATATTCGGGTTCAGATAATGTTAATGGAAATTTATAATATAATTGCGGCATAGTATTTGTTTAATGTCTACGTTTAAATCAGCATAAAATTAATGTAATTTTAAAAGTTTGCATTTTTCAAGTTTGCTACTGGTTTATTTTAATGTTAATCACATGATGACATCTCGTTAGAATAATTAAAACAAAATATTAATTCTCTTGTAAAATGATTCGTTTTTGTCGTCGTTATTTAAGGGTATACATTTCTAAGGGTAAAAAATAATTAATATAAATAATTTTCTTCTACAAAAAAATTTTCTGCGGTGGGCACAAAACCGATCTCGTATGGGCACGGACACACCCTTCCTATTCTTACATCCATGCCTGGCAGTGCCACCAACTACTGTACATCCTTGCTTAATGCAAGTGAAAGAAAAAAATCTTCATTTATAATTAGATTACCTGCGTTTTCATACTAAGACTAAAGTTGGAAAGTAAATTAATTAAGTGTTTCCTGCCCTACCTCGCTAGCGCATGCACGCGTGCTTTCGGTATCGAAGTCAATTCCTGTAAATAAAAATTCAAGGCCGGTGTACGATTAATATTTTTGTCGGTTACCGATAAAGGCTATTCGTGGTTTGACCTTCAGACGGCATTCATCGAAATGTAGTGATTGATTTATTATTTTTCTCGTTTTCATGTGTACAGTATATATATATTAACATTTTAACAAATTCATATATTAAAATACAATTGAAGCCGCTAGTACGTTTCGTGGGAAATACATAAGTTTTCACGTATAGTCACAAATATTGGTACTCAGGTAGAAATCATGAGTAATTCGAGGTCCGCAGCTTATTCACGATCAAATTTACGGTCCTTGGATTCACAACAATTTAGATGACAGCGCTATTAAAATATTACTTCTCTGTTTTCATTCCGTTTCCTGTTTCTAATGTCTACGTCAAGCTTAAATTAACTTTCTTGCGAGCTTTACGACGTATTATTTCTTTTGAAAACAAGACTACTGCTACGGTACTTTTCTTGGGTCTACAGTTATAAAATTTGACGCGAAGACAGAGCTTACAATAGAGATCAAAAAAAAAAAAAAATAGCAATATTTGTATTTATTTAAACGTGGAAAAAAAATATTATAAACTCATATTTGTATTTCATACAAAATGAGTACCGGCCGCTAGCACTAGTTTGTAAATTTTTATAAATTCTTATAAGTTCTTCAGGGCAAACCTCTTACGGGACCTTGGTGGGCGAGTTCGACGGTCACCGCACCTATTTTTTAATTAGAAAAGGAGACTTATCTTGAATACGTAAGTCTCCATGTCGTATTCTTTATAAGAACTTCAATTCTATTTCTTGGATTGGATTCTCTGTAGGATTAACATATTTATTAAAAAGTGCATATTTTATAAGCTTTTTAACCTCGCTGTAGGATTATCGTGACCACAAGAACAAAGGTAACGTCGACTTTCTAACTATGGATTAAAAATATATATATATATGTGGAATTGTGTATTGAATTACATATCTGAATTGTATTATGAATGTAAAATTTGCGGCGTTGAGTTCTGTCACTCAACACGAAATGCCTCCAGAATTCGGCAGAAAGTGGGGAACGGAGTGTTATTACACCGAGGTTCCCTCTGGCTACCCTACTGTGTGCGTGATACAGCGTGCAGCTGATAAAAAAATATATAAAATTTATACAGTCTAAGTATATTATTGTTAAACATAAAATTAATTACCTTCACGCTGTGCTTGTTCTCAATTTTGTACCCAATTTTTGAGGTACTGCATGTTGAGTGGCAGAACTCAACTCTACGAGTTAGAGGTTTTGAGGTTTGAGTCATTACGTGATTTAGGAAAGAAAATAATTTAATCAATTTCTTATTGTAACAACTGCGCCCACGTCCACCCACCTCGTGCTTATGGTCAGACGCTGTTCCGTCGCGGGACGACGGTATTAATAATATTGTTAATTATATTACATTATGTTATGAATTCATACTGGCGCAGTAAGTCAGTGTCAGACTGTAAACGCAAAGGACTCTTTTTAAATTCTTAATAATAATGACAAGAAGATCTAAAAATGATCTACAACATTACTTATGTTTTTTTGTACGCTTTCGCCTCCATTATCCACGTAAATATTCAAGAAGCTATTTACAATGAATAATTTGTATAATTAATAAACAAGCTGAAAAATACAGACAAGGAGCCGAAACGGATAAAAAAAAACTCAGAATACCGTTTGAATATTGATAAGTATCTTTAATGGCTTCTTGATTGAATAAATTCGGCACGCTGGTCCTGTATAAATATTTGAGTTACCATATCTGTTGTTATGGTAATTGAATGTTAAATTAGATTTTTCATGGTGGAAAATATCGGAAATGTTACCATCAATAATCAATACGGTATATCTGGCATTGCAGGGTAGGCAGAGGAGATGAAACGTGAATATATTTCCGTTCTATATTTTCCATTCAATTTTCAAAACTTTACATATTGAGTGGCGTAACACAAAAAACAGATAACCCCTTTTTCGAGTGGAAATTATTATATTTTCTATATCACTGTGTTAAACTAAATAAATATGTAAATACTAATATTACAGAAAGATAATAAAATTCTAAAGACAGTTAATTATATGTGTATTGGCTCCTGTTACATAAGCCTCTGTAAAATCATTACACTTAAAGGAAAATACTTAATAAATTCGATAAAATTCAATATTAAATCTTCTGTTGAGAAATGTGATATTTCGACGTGCGTGCGTGCCTTATTGGTACATATTTGTTCCAATTAGTAGTCACTCGTTCGTTTATATTACACCTTCCATAATAGATTTTAACAGGTGTATTCGAATGAAGGCTGTCGTGGCACGTGGCTGTAAACAGGGTCGCTGTAGGTTCGATTTCCACATGAGAGTAATGTGATATTTAAAGTTTTAACCACTATTTTTAGGTTTCCATACTTCAAAAGATAAAAACGGAATCTTTATAGAATAAATTTGTTGGCCGCCTGTCCGTCTGTCAAGATCTGGAGTTATCTGGAGATTGTGTGAAGACTGAAGGTATTAAACTAAAATTAATATTAAATGTTTAAGTTCCTTGCGTTTGTGCATCGATTTTGCTGCATGTCATGTAATCAAATTTATAGGATACTTCCCGTAAACGAGAATTATAAAAATTATAATTATAAAAATTGATAAACTTAAATTTACGGGCATATGCATTAATTTCATATGAAATAAACATAAATGTTTACTTAATAAAGTAAACATATAAGGGTTTCAGTTTTACCTTATGAGGTCGGAAGGTCTTAGTGTTAAGACACTACTGTTCCACATGTTCCGTTCAATTCTGGAGGCGTTGCCTGTTACTGTGGCGGAATTTAACTTCAAAAAGTGGAGAAAATAAAATATTGAAAATTTGATATCCTCGAGTACGAATCGAACAAATAATGAGTAAAATTTTTAATTTCTAACTATCTTATAGGCGAAATGAGCACTAAACTCTATGTAAACTTTTAAAAAGTTTGTCGCATCCAGGTCATTTATAAGAATTAAATCTTTCATTTCATAACCTTTAATGCAGTTAAAATGAAATGTGGCTTTTAGTTTCTTGTAACATTTATACCAATTACCAACTGTCACAGATAGCAGATAACTTTCCGAACCAGTTAAGGGGGGTATGATGCTACGTTTATTAAAAAACTTTGTCTGTATGACAGTTCGTAATCGCATTCAAGTTGCAAGAATGTTTTTTTTTTAATTTATTTTTTTTCAGCTTGGTGTTAAGACACTCGTTGACGCGTGACGCGTGTTGAGTGGCAGTACTCAACGCCGCGCTTTGTCTCGACACCAGAGCAAAGAAAATGGAAATATAAACGTAAATAAATATTTCGTTTCCTCGAGTGGCAATCGAACCCACAACCGTCGCGTTACAGTCACACCCTTGCGCCACGACAGCCTTTAAATGTAATTTAATGAATTTGAATGAATGTATTTAATTTTTTTAATTCTTTTACATTTAAAAATAAGTAACTAAAAATTATTGTAATAACTATAACAGACGCATAAATCGAATCATGGAACAAGTGATCCTTTTTAAAGATCATTTATAAACAGTCAAAGTGAAACGAGCGTACAGATAGATAGATATAAATAGATCAGTTCTACTGAAAATCAATGTGGCATGCAATTTTTGTCCCGTGCCGAGTGCTCTTTCAGCACGCCACGCCAACCTTGGCACGCCATCGACCAGATACTGTAACGTTTTTGTGACATACGCAGTCGCATCTAATGACACCGGAAGTATTTTACCGCAGAGTATATAACATAGTATGAGTATAAAATAAAAAAAAAAAATGTATTTTTCGTCTTTTAAACAGATTATACGCGACAGAGGAATTATGTAACAGTTGTAATTTTTTTTTATTCTTAGGTATAATTAAATTAATTGTAATACACTTTCACTAGAGATGATGACTCTATTTAATAATAGTTTGTGGGGAAACTACTAACAATGACCGAAGTAAACTTCAAACGAATCTAAATAAATTTCAAGTGCTTGTCTGTGATCTCGTAAAATAGATTTTTTTTTTAAATCATTCTATTCTTTAGGCTGTCGTGGTGCAGCGGCGCATCAGCTCACTGTAAACGTGACGATTGTGGGTTCGATTCCAAGTAGATCAAATTTTATTTTTTTATATTTCTAATCATCACTCTAAAAGTGTATTAAAAAAAATAGAATCATATTATTTTATACATGAGAGAATTAGATAAATAAATGTATGCTTTAATACTGTTCTTAGTCGTGTAATAATAGATTCTTTGTAGCAAGTGTGTTTGCAGGTGAAGCTCACGTCATCCCGTCGAGGTTAAGGACAGCCCTTATAATCCCTTAACGCGCCGCTGTCCTTGTATTTTAGTGTGAAATTTTAGTGTAATTTTTATTTATTCTTTGATTAATATGAAATTTGGCCATTGATAAAAATTCTACTAATATTTTTATTCTTTCTGCAGATATCCTGATTTTATATTTATTTACTTTAAGTAATAATACATATTTATTTCGAAAACGCAACTCATTTACACCGAGTAGGTACAGCGTGATTGTAAAATAATATCTTGCTTCACGCTGTTTCCTATACATAGCAGTAGGCAGAGGCAAAACCTTAAGACAGTCCGTCACTTTACGGTTAATTTGTAATCAGAAATATAATTGTAATCATAAACAAAGATATAGAACGAGTGTAGATAAACTGCATTCGAGCTTATTTCTACGCTCCTATATCCAATATTTATTTATGTATTGTGTTGCACAAAAGATTTCGTAGAATAGCGTGTCAGGATTTGGGTTAGCCATTTTCCATATAATTCAGTTTTATAGATTATTTTAAGCTAGTAAATTTCCTTTTAGGTAATGCACATTTACTATAGAAATGTATAGTTCAGAAATATTTTTAAACTACTTTTGAACAGCGGCACATGTATGTGATTGTAAACGTGACAGTTTATGGGTTCGATTCTCATTCTAAGAGTTTCGCTCTGGTGTCCAGGCAAAGTGCGGCATTGGTTGTTGACGTTAAAAAAATTAATAGATAAAAACTATTACGCGTATAATATATGTATGCTATATTAATATTTGTTCTAAGGAAATTTATAATGCAACGGTTAAAGTTGAAACGACCGCGGCTCCAAGTCGATCCTCACCTCGGCCTCGTTCGGCTTTGTGTTGCGCCTATTTTAAACCCGCCTTTACTTTAGTTACAGTGAAAGAAATATTATAATGTAAAGTTTTCACTTTTTACATATTATTAGCTTAAATTACTTTCCCTATTGAAATTTTTTGTTTATATTTAAAAGTGATTCGAATATTGATTTAGCTCCCTGTATTCCGAATATAGCATAATAAGTAGATGGAACCTGGAAATCTGGTAGTAAGATACACCATACCTCACTATACGCCGTATTCTGGAGGCATTGCGTGTCGAGTGGCGGAACTCAACGCCACACTTTCTCTCGTTACCGGAGCGAATAAATGAAAATATTTTCTCGATTGGAAATCGAACCAACAACCTGTTGCGTTAAGACTTTTCTTTAAAACTATATTCAATTGTTGAAAATTATAATCCCACGAAGATAAAGATAGCATTTTAAATATATTCAACCCCCCAACCTCCCACACACCCCTCGACCCATCATACATCATCACTGTTATCATTTTAACGACTAATGGTATACTAGTATACCCTTACATTTATACTAAATCCTATAAAATGTATAAATATATAATATTTCTTATATTTTAGTTGAGACAGTAAAAATAATAACGATAGAATCTTTGATTCGTCCTGATTTATAGCGTTACGTGCGTGTTGTAATAATGACATTAAAGAGAGGACCTGTGTTATTTTTGATCACAATATACTGGCTACAATGAATTGGCTACATTTCTTTGTCTGTGATTCTTACTGTTAAAAGCCGGCGTTAAGTTCCGCCACTCAATATACAATGCCTCGAATAATTCGACGGAAAGTGGTGAGTGGAGTGTCTTGACTCTAGGTTCCCTTTGCCTAACCCCCTGTATACGGGATATAGCGTGAAGCTGATATAAATTGATTCTTACTGTAACAGACACATTTCTTACAATTTTTTTTTATTCATATTAAAAAGAAAAATAAATGTTATCGAAGATAATTGAAGTTATTTTAGTTTCGGTAAAGTTTAATATTCATTCGGTAAGTAGAAGCCGTCGCATCTATTTTACATGATTGCCTCTTATCTATCTTCAAAGATAACAATTAAAATGAGAATAGTTTTAAAGTTACTGTTCAACAACCTAATGTCGTAAAAGTAGAAGCTTTAAAATGTATAAGTCCTGGAATTTTATGTAAAATATTTTGGTTGAAATATTTTCTTTTTTTTTTGATATTACAATTTTGATTTTGCATACAAATGACTATTTTTCAATTATTTATATAATATGTGTATGTTTTATATAAAAGATATATATATATATATATATATATATATATATATATAGAAAATAATTACAAAAGATGGATGATATGTCTGATTTGTTGGTTCGTCCGACATTGTAGATATTAAAATTTATCGTCTCTTATCATAATGCAAGACACAGAAGCCGTTGAACACTTTACTTGGCCTTGTTCGTCAATTATTTGCTCTTAGAGTAGCCTGCATCAGTAGATTGTGTACAAACGTTAGCGTCTCGAATAATAATTAGTTTCAAAGAGCGATTGGATGTAGAAAGTATCAACTGCTTCGTAGTAATTTATGTCTTGTGTACGATATTTTTATAATAAATCACTGTATTTTCTACATAAAGTTAGATAGTTCATAAAATTTTACCGTAGCGACTGATGATGTAAAGTAAAGATACTTATTATTAAATAATATTTTCAATCTTGCGCCGAAGTAACGAGGCAAAGTGCGGCGTTGAGTTGCGCCCCTGAACACGCAATGTGTCTAGAATTCGGGGGAACTGACTGTCTTAACGGGAGGTTAGGTAGTGCCCGACAGGATATTTAATTAATATATTGAAAATTAAAAATGGCTATTTTAATAATCTTCAATTATTACACATTTCATTGATATAGTTAATAAAAAAAATGCTAATTAGATAGTTTTATGTTAGATATTAAATATAAATTTTAATTCCACTCCATTAAAATTAGTCAGATAAATTGTTTTGTGTTATGTTTAATGAATTTTTATTTTCGGATTGGAATCTGAGATAAGATGCAATCTTCCTTTCATTCTTTTTTGTGTTCATTCTTATTACATTTCCATTGTACCATTCTTTTTATGTTTCTGTTTCTTGTGATTCTTAAAGAACAAATAATCTTTCATCGGTTGTTAATTAATTACTAAATAGCTGGCGTTGATAGACGTCCCGGTTTTTAGTCCATAATTTAAAAGCCTCGACCGGGACATACGTAGTTACGCTTTTCCTGAATTGTTCTGTGCATTTTGATAATCATTTTTAACTTACTTTATATATTTAATAAGTTAATAAATTAATTTATTTAATAACAATTTCAAAGAAATAAACAAAATCTGACAACGCTGCTTTATAGCGTTATATCGGGAATTAGAAAATATAATCTAGTCATTCATTTAATGACCCACGATACTTCATAAATAGTAGAATCATGTCCACGTTAAGATATTTGCTTCGCGTGTAAAACCGCAATATATTTGGATCTGACGGAAAGCATATACATTACAATCTGACCTTGTAACAGTGATTCTCTAATGCATTACCATTCATTGGCCATTGCAGGTTTTACTGAAAATTGTACTTTATTTATATACATTTGTATTTATTGCTGAAAGTTATTTTAAAAGGAAAAAAATATATATTAATTTACAATTAAGTTAGATTATATAATGGATGAGAACAGTAACTGGCAAGAAAAGTTGTACTTCCATTAAATACACTTTTGTAACGCCTTAGAATAACCTAAACAGTTTTAAAAATATCGAACTAGGTAGATAAATAATTAAGAATAGTTTTATGTAAAGTTATGAAGGCTAATAATATGAAGATTGATTTTGAAATGAAAGCCTCGACCTTTGGTCACGCTGGCTCTTCATGGGCTGGCATGCAAAACTTCGCCGACCATCACGCTAACCACATTCTATATATACATTTATTGTTCGTAATTTTGGACTTTTCATGCATAAACTGGAAAAAACATATGTTTATGTTTAGATTTTCGTTAATCAAATTGAATTAAAATGGAAAATAATAAGATTACATAAACATGTTTACAATTAATAAGTAAGCGCTGTCAACGTAAAACAGAAACGACAAGCAGAAGCAAAAGAAAAATAAACAAGAACAATAATTTATGAACGTCAGTTATACTGAACGATGAACGATGAAAGAAGAGATTATAAAGCGGACGCTTAAAATGTTTGCCACGTACAATGTTAATCTTTTGTTTTTTTTTTTATTTTTAATATTCAATATATACTATATTGAATATTATTGAGTATTAAAAATATTGAACATTTCCATGGAGATGTGATCTCATCGTAGGATATGCGTCAGCTTAGCTGACCGAATCCGTAATGAAGAGATACACAGAATGGCAAAAACTATGGAAAAATGGAAAGAATGGTAAACTAGATTTATGATGGGAAAGTTAGTAACAAGAGAGGTAAGGGGATACCTTGGTTCACCTTTGAAAATACAGTATCTGAGACCTACTTCTTCTAAAATTCTGTCTAAAATACTCGAGGAAGGTCACGTAAAAAGTACGGGTTCACGTACTGCCCGGAGTGCATGCATGAAGAGGTTAATGGCAGTGGACGAGGTGAAAGAGGTATGTAGAGAACGGAGCGCCAGAATAACGGGATACGGCATAGAACGGGATAAAGTCTAAGACTTACCTAGGTTACCTACCTTTCCTTATAACTAACGGGATAAAGTTACTAGCGTGTGAAGCTAAAGTAAATTTTATAAATAATATTTCGTTTAATCGCTTTAGATCGCAGAAACAGATATGTTTCTGAAATTATCAGCTTCCCTATAGTTATAATAAATATTTTCATTTAAATATATTCATATTTTGTAGTAATTTACATATTTTGTTTATTATTATTTTTACGTTAGGTTAAATGATTTTTAAACAAAATTAGATATCCTTTCATACAAGAAAATATTACACAGCGTCATAAACTTTGATCGATATGTTGTGACTTTGTCGGCATAAAAGTTGTAATTTTGTCGATGCCAACACAAAAATACTGAGGTTTGATCAGATGTAAGAGTATTTCAGTAATGTCGGTAGAGTCATTAAATTTTCATATCTATATTTTCAGAGTATGGACGGACGTGCGCATGTTTGTCATAAAAATATATTATATCACGTAGTAGGCTGTTATTAGTTACGATTTATTGCTATAAATAATCTTTCGGTCCATTACGTTTAAGTCGAGCTTCTGTTATTTGATATTATTGCATTACTTGAACTCTTCTATTTACTAACTTTCTAGGTGTAATTACTACATCAATACATTTTAATAATAATTGAAATGTTTCAGCTCCAATTCTTCAAATGCAAATTTAGAGGCCAGGTCATTTTCGTGGCGCAGGGGCACAAGTGTGTAAGCATAACTCGTGGGTGTGGGTTCGACCCTCACTAGAGGAAATAAAATATTTATATAAAATTGATATTTTCATTCCATCGCTCTGGTATTGAAGCAAAGCGCGGCGTTGAGTTCCTCCACTCTACTCGTAGTGCCTCCAGAATTCGCCGGAATGTGGTGAACAGTGTGCCATAACACGAGGTTTCTCGTGCCTATCCGGCTGTGTGCGGGAAACAGCGAGATGCAAATTTGATTTCTTGAAGTTTATAAATTTACCTCAATGTTTCATTTCCACGAGTGAACATCGAACCCACAACCAGTAGTGTTTACAGTCACACATGTAGCAATTAAAATGTAACTTAATACCTACTTCATATTTTAATTATCTAGTAAAAGAGCCCTTGTTAACATAACGCTCGGTACTTGATCTACTTATGTATTCCTTTAAAAACAGCTGTTTTAAAAATGAAAGAAATATAATTATTAAGCTTCTGGGAAAATCTCTGATTAAATAACAAGTTTCACTTAAAGGATTTAGCCATCATGAGAAATAATATAGCTTTATATTGAATGTACCTTAAAATAACATGATGAAGCGTAACTTGAAACTATTTTTTTTTTGAAATAAAAAAAAAATCAGTAAAAAAAATAAAAAAATACAAACTTTATAGACGCCGACCGATAACGAACGATAGAAAAGGTCTATTCAAACCATTTTTCACTTTTCTTGCAGTAGTAAAAGTTATATGTTATAATTATATCTAGAAAAACATTTATCGTCGTAAATAAAAATATTCTCTCGAGTGCCGTTTCAATTCTGCCATCACGTACAGCCAGACACACCTCAAGAGGGAAGGCATCAATAATATAACGTGTACTCATTTTTTTGAACTAAAAGTTCATTGTGGATTACGCAGCGTAGGCGCACAAGGGTGTGACTGTAACTAGACGGTTGTGGGTTCGATCCACACACGAAGTAATGAATTATTATTTATTAATATATTCATTCCTCACTCTGGCAAAAATTCAAAAACCCGGTATTGATTTCCATCAATCTACACGCAATGCCTGAAAAAAAAACCGGTGAAACTTGGGGAAAGAAGTGTCTTAACACTAAATACTCTGCCTATCCTGGTGTGTGCGGGATACAGCGTGATTTGATTTTTTATATTTAAATATTTAAGTTTATATTTAAGTTTATATCATCTAAGTGAGCTCGCCAAGTCACCAGGCGATTCAACTTTAAAGTTCAAAAATCCCGTTTACAACTCACACTCCGCGGTGGCATTTGGTTAATTATTACTTTACAACACCCGTTGTGATATTGAACTTCGTGTGGAAGAAAATAGTTAATTTTAACTAGCTACTTCTTATTATAAACCTGTTTCATGGATTAAATTAACTTATTTTGAATGTAATTTATAATAATTTATGTTTTCATGTTATTATCTATGTCAACAGTTAACAAATGAATCTATTGATATGCTATTCTTTATTTTTATTGCCTTTATTTATTGATTTTTATTGACAAAACTGTACTATGATTTAACCACTAATAAAATAAGATATAACGCTGAATATTATCAGTATAAACTCTACATTATACTTGGGTCGCGTAACCCTGGCTCTACCTCAAGCTCAAAAGTAAAAATATCTATTATACATTTGCTTTAAATTGACGAATTTTTATTAATAAACTAATATGACACAAAAATAGTTTTCTGGGCACCATTTAAATATAGATATAATCTATATGTTTAATCATATAACATTTACTATCTATGTATATGATAAAAACTTATGAAAATACTGGTAAAGAGATATAATGTAATTTCTTCTCAGACTATAATTTCCATTTATTTTAATAGCAGTGTCGATCTTTATATTTTAATTTTGCAGTTAAGTTAGAACCGTATTCTAGTTTGTACTAGAGTTGGATTCCAGCTTCGCTGGGCAGGGAAATCGATTGCCAATAAACGTCAATATGCAAAATTCCTTTCAATATCGGCGTCGTTGTTTATAGTGTCATCACGTCATAAAAACTATCCAGGCTCAATTCAGCTACGTCCCCGATCCGAAAGCTTATTTGTCAGCATATGTCTATAAATATTTTGGTATATATGCTGGAATATATTTTTTACTCTTTTCACCTTTAAACATAAAAGTACAAACAATTACAAACAAATAGTTAATTAGTGATTTTAATATATTGTTTATATTATTCTTTGAAATAAAAGTTCTTATCCATGGTGCTTTGTGCTCAATATTTTATGTGTGTAATCGGTGTGACATGAAACTGAAGTTAAAAACTGCGGTGGGATATGCAACTAGATCTACTCTGCTTATTTCATAAATAGAAAGTAAAAGATAAACTGCATTTAATTACGTAACTTCACTAAATATTGAAGTTACCTAAGAACTACGAAGTAAGATCGCCAGCCATTTTAACTTTAAATTACTTCGTTAACTGTTTCACCCTTCCCTCTGTCGCGGCATCTGTTAATTATATTTTTTATATTAACTTTTAATGAAAATAACCTATGAACACTATTATACTTAGCTCAGTCGTCACGTAGAAACACAACGAAAATGACCATGTGACTCGACAGGTTGAGAGATCGATCCCATTCAAGGAAATAATTTGAGTTCTGCCACTCAACATGTAATGCCTCTAGATCAGCTCGGCTTTAGACAAAACAAAAACACAACGACAAAAAAAACAAAGAAATATTAATAATTAAGCGAATGTGTATGAAATCAAAACATTAGGCCTTCAAACGTGTATTTTGAAAATAATATTGGGTATATTGTAAATAAATACTTCAATTACCGAATACTTTTGTAATTTTGGCGTAGTTCAGATATTTTTGCGACAACCCTAAGGTTATCTATAAAATCTTACGAGTAAAAATAAATTGAGTCATCCTCGGTAATGGGGTGTTGAGTAGTGATGGACGGCGCCCGGCCCGCCATCACTACTCAACACACACACACAGTTCACAGTACTTGTACACAGTTTTAAGACAGGCTTATATTGTTTTTTTAATAGACTGAAAGCTCAGTAAATACAATTTTTTCTTAAGACTTGTCGCTTAAATAATAAACGCTGTAAAGTGTAAAAAGGTCTGTGAATTTTGATATTTTCTAAATAGATTACTTAGGAAACCGTTTTCTAACTTTTAATCTAAAATAACGTTATTTCCGTTCGTTTCGTATTGCCGTCGTGCCGCAGTGGCACAAGGGTGTGACTGTAACACGACGGTTGTGGGTTCGATTCCCACTCGAGGAATTAAAATATTTATTTAAGTTTATACTTCCATTTTCTTCGCTCTGGTGTCGAGGCAAAGCGCGGCGTTGATTTCTGCCACTCCGCACGCAATGCCTCTAGAATTTGGCAGAAAATGAGGAACGGAGTGTCTTAACACCGAGGTTCTCTCTGCCTACCCTGCTGTGTGCGGGATAAAGCGTGAATCTGAAAAAAAAAACGTTATTTAAAAGAAAATGTACTTGGTTGTCAATGAACTGCTTTGAAATCAAAAATAAACGAAAAAAGTATTCCAAAATGAATGTTATTAAAATATTTAATAAACACATATTTTGCGTCAAATTTTAATATTTCCATTGTAGGTTTGGGTAAATTATTTTAGAGGTAACTTTGTTTGTGACATAATATTTGCCAGTAGTGGGATGGTGTTGTAGAAATAGCGTATCGACAGCTGCCCGAGATTGACAAAATTAGATATTTAATAGCCTTTTTATATCCAATATCTATCGTGCTATCGCCGCGAATTCACTGAAAGCCAGAATAATAATAAAAAACTTTAAAAAATGAGACTACATTTTTAGTGGCCCGCATTTTTTATTACTTTGTAATAATGATAAGCTTTTAATTTTAACTGCTTATAAGATAAGGATTTATTTCAGATTTATTGTGTTGTTGTATCAAAAAAAAAATGGTTAAGTGCGAGTCGGACTCGCACAACGAGGTTTTCGTACCAATTTCTGTCATTCCGATCAACGGTAAGTAGAATTTATAAAAGTTTATTAACTTAAATTTGCATATGCACTCATTTTGTATACAATGAACTGCAAATATAAATTTGTAATGATTTCATTCAATGAAATACCTATAAATTGTCACTTTTCGGTTGTTTTCCTTTACTTGTATTGTAAGTTCTCACCTCGTGCCAAAATTTCATAACTGTAGGCCCGCGGGAAGTTCCCTATAGGTTCTAATTACGCGGCGATTTCTGTACAAAATGCAAGAAAATCGATGCACAAATGCTCGTATCTCTTGTATTATCTTTTCTGTGCTTCAAGGGACCATCAATATCATAGACCTGAATATTTCTTATTAATTTCATATTTTTACCTCCACCCAGATTCGAGATGGTCTTGGTCTTGGTTGGACAGACGGACAAACGGACAAATGGAATATAATGTGACCCTATGGATCTGTTTTTGCTTTTTAAAGTACAAAATACTAAAAAAATATAAAATCTTTCAATAAGAAAAATATAATAACGTTCTATTAGTCTAAATCAACATATATATTCACACTTTAAATTAATTTTCAATTTTTTAAACCCCGCATGCATTGGGCGGAGAATATACGAAGAATATTTATAAGTGTTTCTACAATTGCCATACTATTCTCCTTCTGTTCAATTTATTCTAATATAAAACTATTTACATTAGAGTGCTACTTTATTAGATTCTGTCAATAAAAGTAACGTTTATTAGGCGGTTACAGAGATTCAATAGGAAATATTGGTTTCTTTTATTTAGTGTGCAGCCGCTCAGCGACAGACCGCTTCTTTGATAATGTACATTGTTGAGCGTCCTTTATTCCTCCGTTGTATTTCCTTGGGGTATTTGTAATATTGGAAATAGGATAATTTGTTATTTTATCATGTCATTTTAAGTTGATCTGACTGACTTGTAGCAAATAAAGAAGTTCATTCATTTTGATTAATGTGTATTCTATGAGAGGCCGTCGTGACGCAGCGGCACAAGGGTGTGACTGTAACGCGACGGTTGTGGGTTCGATCCCCACTCGAGGAAGTGAAATATTTATTTACGTTTATATTTCCAAATGGAAATCACCAAAATTTCAATATTCTAGGTTCAGTGGCTTGAATTTTTATCTGATCAGACGAAATACACCGTATACTTTTATAGATATACAAAAAAATATAACGCTTCTCTTCGTCTTTGTCTCATTTCATCAATAGCAATCAAACTCACAAACGTTGAATTTACATTCATCTGTCAGTGAATAAATAGGTTGGTATATCACTGCACTAGTAAACTTACGAGAGTTAATTAAAGTGCTGCGTGCACTTATATAATAATAACAAGAGGTGGAATGAACTAAATGAGCAATTAAATATATGGAAACAGAATATAGAAAAGTGTTTGTTAAAACCATTTCTTTTTCAAAGAAATGTATACACTTTATACATATAATAGTTTTAATTAGCTGATTAGTTCATTCATTTTATTTATTTATATCAAAATGTTAGAATGGTAGAATTTTTTGTTTACGTGCGAACTGAATAAAAATAAAATCAGCTTCACGCTGTATCCCGCATCTGGCATCCCGCATAGATTGCGTGTTGATTGACGGACATCAGAGCGAAGATAATATAAATATATATTAATATAAATATTTATTTTCCTCGAGTGGGATTCAAACCCACAATCAGCCGTGTACACACTTGTACCCCTGCGTCACGACTGGCTCCAAACTGTGTGAACTGTGAATGTATCGTACTGTGTTGTTAAAGCTTTTATTTCAGTTTCATATTTTCATTTTGTCTTGTCTGTGCATGATAAAGATGATGTCGGTTTGTTTATCGAAGGATGATGTGATATTTTTTTGATGCAATTTATTTGTATAATCATAATTGTAATTAATATTCATTCCCTGGAGTGGGAATCGAACCACAACTGTTGGGTCAAAAAAAAAAACAATGAATTCTTAAACATGTAATTATCATGGTTCATGTCATCTAATGAGATGCCCAAGTAATTTTCTAAATAAGTTGACGCCAGCCCTCGGCACATTCTCTTTGTGGGTCTAATTTACTGCTTCTGCAACTGTGTAAATGTAAACAACGACCCGGTCCGTATAATTTTATTTTGGAAAACGGCTGAACAGCATGTTTTTATTTACGCCATTTTAAAATGAATCTTCACATTTATATTTTGTTATTTTGTTTTGATAAAATAAAGAAGGCAAATTTTATTACACAGGAGGTAGATAATAAAAATGATTATATACTAAATAATAATTATTAAAAATGTCTTTAAATAAAATAAGAATAAAATGTGGCCTGTAGAAACAGAAAAAAAATTTGTTGGCTTCACGGCCTTTTCCTGCCAGGTCTACCTTTTAATACCTAGAACCAAATACAGTTCGTTTTTCGATATTAATATATGGAGTAGCGGAACTCAACGCAAATTTTTTTGGCAATAACAAATAATTTTTGCTATAACTAAATCAATATTTGACGATATACCGACCTCGATATCTAATATTTGATCGACAGCAATATCTTTGGATTACATATTTATGGCTTTCATAAGATCTGTCTACCGTAATGTTCCTCATGTTACTATTTGTAGATCAAACTGATAATACTTACGATAGTTTAGATGTAATGGAAAAATCTAATATTTATTTTAATATAAAGATTTTAAAAATAAATAGTGCTTATTTATTATAACTTTATAAGTTATTTTGATTTATTACAAAGCAAGTAATATGTTTTATTTTCTATAAAATATTAATATTGAGATCCACGACGTCACCTGCAATGCCTTAAAATTTGGCTGAAAGTCCTCACTCTCACGGAATGACTTAGCACTAGGTCACCAATTTCCCTCTTACCTACCCTGATATGTTTGGGATAGAGGGTCAATCTAAAAAAATATAATTTATATATTCATTTTCTATCGTAATAGGCTACGGGATGTTCGCTCTAGTCAATTTTGTCAATTTCGGTGGGGACCGCTTGCAATATCTAATCTAAGTTGGCTGGCAATTACTGTTAGCCACTGACAGTTGACTTTTGAGATTCATCTACAGGAAGTATTGACACCGTCATTCAAGTTATAATATTTAACTTATTTTGCACAACAGCTCAAAGTCTGCTGATTCTTCACATTTACATAAATATATATAAAAATTTTATATAAAATAATTTATATAAAAACCTTCCTTCAATTCCTTAGTATTAATGATTGAAGTCATTTTCAGCGTTGATGTAAATATTGGCCATTATAATAGAGCAAGTATAACAATGTCTAGATGTACTCAATTTTTTATCGTTTTTGTCGGTTAAATTATACTTTGTGAAAATGTATGTTATGTAAAATATACCTTCTGAGATAGCATCTAAACTAAGATTTGTATATTCTAATCTTGATGCTCGACTTTTACAGAACACGACCCATCTGGTATAAACATTTATACGTCGTATTACACCTTACTTACACATTTTAGACTGCAAATATACTCTTATAATACAAAATGTACTACGAACCAATAGATATAATATTATACAAGAAATAAGAGAGTAATCCTAATAAACCTGTAAGAATTTTGTTGTAATATAAAAATATTTCCTTTATATAAATAAAAAAATATCAAAAAACATTCATAGTACCTCCTGATCTTCTTTATTATTTTATTACGAATAGATAAAAAAAAACCTTTTTAGGTGGCAAATTAAACACTAATATTATTCTATTATAAATCAAATTGAAATACAGCTGCGATCTTGCTGGAAATAAAGTTATGTTGTTATAATTAAATATTTCTTTTTATCATTATTTTCTTCATAACATTAATTAGTGTTTTTTTATTAATTAAGTGAATATAATTAATTAGGTATGGCTAATTTATTATCTTACGTAGTAAATTATTATTTTTATTTATTAAGGTGAAAAATTTCAAGGAAAACGAGCATGAAAAAGAAAAAGACTATGTTCCTAACGTACCCTAGTGTTAATACTCTTCGTCTTCTGCCTTCCGTTATCGTAGACAGTACGTATCAGGTGCAGTAGTTCTTTACGAAAACAATTAATTTCTCCGAGTGGGATTCAAACCTACAACCATTGCCTGTGTATTCGGACGCTGACCCAGTTCACAACACTCGTCTCTTATTATTAAATAGTAAGAAACAATACATTGAGCTGCAAATTAAGTAAAATAATACTTATTATAGGATAAACATATTTATTAATTTAGTATGTCGTCCTCGACCTAAAATCACAGTAAACTTTCTCGTACAAGAGCTTATTTTAGTTTATCATGCAACTAGTGTAACTTACAATATCAATATGGAATCAGCTGCTCCTGGAGCCGCTTTATACTTGAAGTCCTCCATTTTGGACCCATGTGAAACTATTATAAAGATATAATCTGTATATATATATGCACTGCACAAATATGTGACTATAAACGCGACAGGTTGTGGGTTCGATTTCCCACTCGAGAATAAAATATATAATAAATATAAAATGTACGTTTTCGTTTATTCGCTCTGGTGTTCTTGTCCTCCTTCATTCGGCGGAAAATGGGGGACGGAGTGTTAAGACACATTAGGTTCCTTTTGCTCAACCCAGCTGTGAACTGGATACTGGAAAGAATAGCATAGAATAGCGATTCAAAAATATTTCAAGTAAATGTAATGTTTGTGTTGTCATATTATCGAATCATTATATATATTACAATAACTTGATTTCATACTTCAAGACATTACGATTTAGTCAACATTAACTGATAATCTATATAATTCTTTAATTTCTACAATATGTTTACAATCATCTTTATAATTACTATATATCCTTGTGTACTTTAGAACTCGGGCGTACATTAAACTTAATATTATTTAAAGAAAATTTTATTTAAAGAAAACGAAATGAAAATTCCTTGGCATTTGTGAGAAAATTAAATTGTTACACTTTTAGAGTATCATTTTTGTGGTGATTTAGTGTCGTACATTGAATATCCTAATTGGCAGCGATATGGAATGTGGCTCCAGCGAGACGCAAGACGACCATTGCCATTCTTATAAATGTCAGACGCAATTCTGTTGACGGTACTTATGTGAATATAGTACTAGCTATCATAGTGGTGTCAGTTAATTCTGGAGGCATTAAGTGGCGGAACTCAACGCCCCGCTTTGCTTCGACACCAGAGCGAAGAAGTGAAAATAGAAATTTTATATACATATATTTTTTAGACTGTTAGATTTTTTAGTGTACATGGAAGATTACTATTATTTTTCCGTATCGTGTCGTAATATTCGAAAAGTTTAAACAGATATATAATAGATATAAAATATGTACATTGCTTACACTTAAATGTATACATAACATATTTGAAAAGCTATAAAAAACCACATAACAATGTTCTACCACAGAGCAAAATAACCTTCAGCTCGTTAAATAAAAAGTTCTTCTGTTTCAAAAGCGTTAAAACTTTTTCGACCGCATACAAATGTCTAAAATAATTACACAATATTCATTTTTCTATCATATCAAATTAATGAACATTATATTTTTAGTTTATTTTTTGTCTTCATTGTAGTAGGATTAAATATATTTCATTTATGACTTCGTATTATAGCCGACAATGTATTAAGATGGCTCGCTATACAATGTCTTGGGATATTGTGAAGAAAACCTTTGTTATCGACAAGTGCCAAATTAATCTTTAGTGTTTTGATTCGAAAATACAGAACGGAAAATGGTGGAAGTGTGGATACAGCGTGAAGTTGATTTATTTTTATTTAATACTTTATTATAGTAGAAACTTACAAAGTATATCCATATTTCAAAATATATATATGCAGATTTTCATAAGTCCAGAATTCACGTCGCTAATGTCACGTAGCTAATATCACATATTGCCAAGCCGAGAGATGCCATCACGCCACTTAGACGATAACAACCCCATATATCTCATTTTAGTGAGACGCGGTAAAACGTTTTAAATGATAAATAAATATTTACAAATTTTACGTCAAATGTCAAGTGTTTATTTTAATTTGAAATTATCAAATAAAATAAATGTTTGCTGTATATTTATTTGAAACAAAAAATATAATATAAAACTGATACCTGTAACAAGATTCTCCAGACGATTTACACATTTCTTAAAAATGTAATATACGTAGTTTCATAAGATTTTTCACAGTCGACTGTAGTGCAATTTTAAATGAAAATGAAATTAAACATATATTATAATTTAATTAGCTTTTTCTATATCAATTTTACTTTCATGTGTTAATGTTTTTTATATTTTATATAAGTAAGATTACAGTAATATTTTTATAAGTGAGACGTACTTAAGAAAATGTAACTAACTTTCACACTATTGAAAACCACTCCTGCCTTAGAATTGCATTACAAGTAAACAACGGGAGAGTATGAAAATTAAATCTTCCTTAGAAAGCTCGTGGCTGTTTAATTGAAAAGCTGAACTTTGAACATGGCTGGCACTAAGTGTAAAATTGAACATAATAGAAATTAATTAAGGAAGCACCGTGCGCTACAGGTTGGCTTGGGTATTCTAATATGGGGGCGTTTGTGTGACTTTCAAAACGAACAAAAATATAGAAAAATGTTTAAATTAGTCTTATAAATTCCTCTTTTTCATCTTATTTGTTCTTTATCGACATGTGCGAAGTAATAAATAAATTTGTATTACTATAAATTTTAATAGCCCTGTACATTAGTTAGAGAAAATAAAAATTGATTAAATTATACTTGTTAATTTATAGTGTTACAAGTGTATAGGACCGTTATAATTTATTATTAAAAAGGTGTGATGGGTAACAGAATTTTTACTACATTCCCTCTCTGTGTACGTGCTTGGGATAAAGTATATTCCTACAGTTATAAAGTTTTTATACTCAAATATGATTATTTATTACCTTTTAATTCGATTTTTTTCCTTTACTACGTTTGGCTTGCTTGCTTACTTTATCTAGTTGAATTACAATAGGTGACAAGCAGATTTATAATACGTAAATCTAATTAATAAATAAATATAGTACATTTTTTTATACTAGAATATAATCATATTTTTGTACTAAGTAAATTAAGTTTATATGATGATATTACATAACAAATTATAAGTTTTGAGTAGTTCCATATCACAATAGCAGTATTTCATATGAGTTTCATACTACGTGGTACATGACGTATACAAAGTAATATGAATATCATTATATCTTCCTTCAGCGTGTGATTATAGAAAAAAAATATCTAAACACTTGATTCCCAGGATCCCTCTGTCAACCTTATATTCTATATGCGGGATACAGCGGGAAAGTAAAAAAATACTATCTAATTTTCCTACTTTGTCCAAATCCAGTCCAAATTCTCTAGTAGTTCAAACTTATATTCTTCGATGCTACGAAATAGCCTACAAACGCTATATATCAATAATTCGGAATAGTCATCGTAAGGTGCTTTGCCGAATCTATACGCTTACGAGTATAGATTCGGCAAAGCATCCGATAAAAAGCTTGTTTTTTAATAAAATTTTTCGTTTCGTTCGTTTTAAAAGTCAAGTCGTAGGAAGTTCTATTAATAGAGGAGTTGAAATTGAAAACCTCCATTTCTTAAAATTTTCGAATCCTTGCTTGTGAAACCTGATAACGAAAAGCTCCAGTAAGGCGTTAAACAACTGAACAATTTGCATTAATGTGAAAAACAAACAGGAAGAACCTTACTTAATGGAGGCGATAAAAGGGAACCAAAATGGGATATAATATTAAAATATACGTTTTAAATTTATGAAAAACTTTAGTCTGTTTGTACTGATAAAATGAATTATTAAAAAACTTTGTGTTGGTCATCTAAATTAAAATGTTCACAGTAATGAAACTTAAAATCCCATCGGCACGTGCTTTAATGATTGAATTATAATCAAAGCTGATTGTTTAATGAATCTGTAGTAAGCTATTTTACAATCAAATCAGCTTCACGCTCTATCCCGCACACAACAGGATAGGCAGAGGGAACTTAGTGTTAAGACACTCCGTTCCCCACTAAAGTACTTTACATCATTAAAGTTCTTTATTTAATCCAAACTGACTATTATTTTTTTACTACATATTTTAACTAATATTTTTCGAGATATTTTCCGAGTTCCACTTACGATTTATATGTCAACGAATCTTTCAGGTAATATACACCTTTCTTTATTCTATAATTATATTTTTCATTAAAGCTCACAAATAAATATAACTGTTACCTTTTGAAAGATTAAGTAACTTCTATAAATGTCAAAAGGCTCAAGAAAATAAAATTAAAAATATTAATATTATTAATAAATAAATAAATATTTATATTTATAATATTATATTATAAAAAAGAAAATTCTGCTTCAAATCATTCGTGTATTAGTTGAGCAATCTACTACCAGTGTTACGTGGTATTTGCCATAGTAATATTTGCGCTTGTCTCTGCAAAATCCGAACAGAAAATAATAAATTCAAAATTTAGAATAACATAAAAATAAAATGTGCGTCCATCTTGTTACAGAAATATATATTATATCAGTATTAGGGAATATCAGTTAACCGCTAAGCTGTTACCATAAAATAAAAACATAGGAACAGCCATTAATTACTGATACACGTCCGTTACTCTGTCACCGGTGTATGATAAACAAGGCACTCTCTCTCTCTACGAGACACCAGAAGTGAGTGTCACATAGAGACGAGTAAACGAATTAACCGCCACGCCGCACCGCTAATTGCGTCTCCCAGGCAACTTGAAACCCCCATCTGTTGCTTCCATCAGAATAAAAAAATATATTGTCTTAGCTTCTGTATGTTATATTATTATATAGGATTTGCAATTATTTTTATGTTTACTTTGTTTGTTTGTAGTTAAATCTTCTTAGAATAACTAAATCCCGCGTACAGTAGGGTGTTCCAAGATAAGATAGTTTACAGCACACCGTTCTCCATTTTCCACACGAATTCGAGGCATGTGATGTGGTGTGGTGTTGAGTTCCGAACCTTAACGTCACATCTTATCTTTCCCGACGGTATCTAACTGTCTATTATACTGCAATGACCTAAATAACAATAATATGATTAATATATGTAATAAAATTCTTTGTGATTAAACATTTAAAGTAGTGCCAATAAAATATATAATACGAAATCTATTAATATAGGAAATATTTGTACAATATATTCGTATAAGATTGTAACAATGTCGTCGTCTCGATCCTTTTACCTTTCTTTGAGAGCCGACGCTATTACAAGCTGACATATATCAGATTCAATTTGTGGAGTGATAAAACACTCTGTTCCCAACATTGCGTCCGTCTAGGCTTTTATCTGCATAATTTGACAATATTCTGTGATATATTACCCTTAGGAACAGTAAAAAACAGTAAGTTAGTAATATTCTCCATCTCAGAGTCGACGTGATAGCGGTCATTAGAAGCAACGACGCTGTAAAAGCCATTCAACAGGTCCATAGTGCTTCTGGATGCGAGTGTAAGTAAAAATGGCGGACGTGATGCCATTGTGCAGCGTAAAATACGTTGATAATATATTATACTTGTATTTGTAGTGGAGCATATTTAGAATAATTAAAAGAAATAATTGTTAAAGTATTCTAATGATATTTAGACTTGTTCCGCCACTCGAAACGCAATGCCTCGAAAAATTCAGCAGAAAGCGGGGAACGGAGTGTTTTAACACTAGGTTCCCTCTGCCTACCCTTCTGTAAAGGTATACAGCGTGATGTTGATTTAATAAAATTTTTATTATTAATAAAAGAAACAATAAAAATCATTTTTTTGGAAAATACTAAGCTCGTCAAAGGAACTGATCCTCATTGACTCGATCGCTCAAAGTTGACAAACGACAATTTGTTTTAATCACAATTTTTAGGGATCCATACTTCAAGAAGTAAAAACGAAACTTATGATCGTGTGTCAGTCTGTCAAGAGTCATTGCGAAGTGGGAGCGCCTGTGCCCCACGTGTGCACCACCACTGACTCCAACTATATATATCATAGTAACAAATAAATAAGATTACATGAAAGCAGCGTTCCGACGACAATGCTTTTCTTCAATCAACGAGAGTAGCAGAGCAACTTCATGTTTCTAATTTTAAATGCATTACATACAGAGTGTGTTGACAAACTTAGTTTTTAAGATGAATAGCATATTACAGACCAGTCGTGGCGCAGGGGCGCAAGCGTGCGAGTA